>RJVU01005799.1:117078-186302 GCA_003731715.1 Anabarilius grahami | reverse complement strand
CTCTGCTCTCATCCAGAAACAATCTCCAGCATACTCAGTTGTCAGACAAGACTGGAACTTCAAACGGGACCGGCTTCTATGGTCAGATGAAACTTAAAAAAAAAAAAAGAGCTTTTTGGCAGCAAACCCACCAGATGGGTTTGGTGCACACATAGATAAAAAGTACTTCATGTGCACGGTTAAATATATTGCTGGATCTTTAATGTTGTGGGCCTATTTTTCTGCTGGAGGTCCTGGACATCTTGTTCAGATTCATGGTATCATGGATTCTATCAAATTCCAACAGATAAAAAAAATCAAAACCTGACCGCTTCTGCTAGAAATCCAATAATGGGCCGTGATTGGATCTTCCATCAGGACAATGATCCAAAACAAACATCAAAACCAACACAAAAATGTGTCACTGAGCACAAAATGAAGCTTCTGCCATGGTCGTCCCAGACCCCTGACCTGAATCCTAAAGAAAATAAGTGGAGTGAACTGAAGAGAAGAAGCACCAACATGGAGCTGGGAATCTGAAGGATGTGGAGAGATTCTGTATGAAGGAATGGTCTCTGATCCCTTGTCAGGTGTTCTCATCAGGCATTATAGGTGAAGACTCAGAGCTGTTATCTGGGCAAAAGGAGGTTGCAAAAAGTATTTAACAAAAGGGTGCCAATAATTGTGGCCAACGTGTTTTGGAGAAAAACATTTATTTCATAATGTGATTATCCCCCCACTTTCAATTATTTTCCTTCAATGACAGGTTAGATTTTTGCAAATTTTATGAACTAAAAGATCAAAAGGATAAACAATGCATAATTATTTTTATTGTCATCTTTGATCATATTTACCAAGGGTGCCAATAATTCTGACCACCACTGTATTAAAATGCAAAATCCGGGGGGACTTAAAATGCAAGCATTTTCTACTTTGCAGGTCGATTCAAAAATGCTCAAGAAAAAGTTTCAAAACATTTCAAGTGGGCCTTGACTGTGAAACATTTGTCACAATGTCAGAGTGTTGCTGTGCTTTTACTATGGTGTTCTGAGTGGTTTTAGCAAGTTGTTATGGTTTTAGTTGTTGCTGCTTTCTAGGCCAAGTCAAAAGAGTCTTCTTGATAAATGTCTGATATTTCAGTCTCTATATGCTCAGGTGCCTCCTTCAAAGCAAGTAAGGGATATTTTCCCCATTTTATTGATGACCAGGCAAAATTTGCCTGATCGCTTGCAACAAGCAGCATGATTTGAGGGGTCATTCATGTCTGTACAGGGCTCTAGACTAAATGGTTGCTTTTGCAACCTTTTTTCCTGCTGGTGTATTTAAATTGTTAGAGGTCGCACTGGTTCCACCACCAATTTGTTAAACTGATAAGCGCTGTCATTTATGTTGCATACGTGAAACATTAAATGAGCCAAAATTAGAATGATACAATGCTACCCGTTTCAACCGTGCGCCACACAGACCATTTATCGTCTCAGAGCTAACATGTTCACTCGCTGAATGTCTTGACACGTGACCACTACTGCACAACTACACACTGCGAGATCCAGTGAAAAGCATTCAAGTTCGACACAAACCACTAATCTAGTCTCGATGATTATAGTATAGAGTCAGATGAAACGGCAATGATATTCTCAACAACACAGTGCCACAACGATACAGAAATGTAAAATTCTCTTATATTTCATTATATTATTTATGTAGACATGTATTAAAGAAGTAATGGAATATAATTACAGAATTTTGTATTTATACTAACTGTATTTAGGCTACTGTAACAATAAAGAAACCACATAGCTACTTTTTGCAAGGTAATGAGGTCCTATGCATGGTTTCACCTGTGGATATCAATCTAAAAATTTATTAATTATATTGGAAGGCAAATTTTTTAGAGAAAAAAAAAAATCTCTCAACTAATGCTGTAAACTACACATAGGAGTCAGTTGGTACTACTATAATAGTATTGAAGGTTAAATGAACTTATTTATATACAAACACTTAAATTACACTCGATGTTTTTATTATAAATAAAGTTTAGAATTACATAATCATATTTCTATTCCAATTAGTTTTTTTTTTTAAATATAAACATTTAAATCAAGGCTGTCATAACTGATTTATTCAAACATGCATTAAATATTGAAGAACATTAAAAATTATAATGAATATGTAACGGTGCATAGCTATATTTATCAGAACGCTTTCTAGAGTTCACTTTTCTAGCTGACTAATGAGTTTATGGTCACTGAATATGTTTTTCTGAGGTAAATGTGACGTTACGTGACATTGTTTACACGCCGTTTTATTGACGTCTTTCCGAGGTTGAAACACTAATTGAGCCATTACACGAGACATGATACGGATTTCGGTAAGTTGTACTGTATATTTTAACATACCTTCAGATGTTCATTCATGTTTATTTCGCACTGTAACTGGTATTAAAGCGGAGGAGAGGATGTTCACATGCGTTCGTGCTGCCGCTTCTCTTTAACTGAGGCGCTAAAGTGATCGGTCACGTCACATTAAACAGCACCAAAACGGTATTTATTTTTTTTAATCTCATAATAAGATGGACGTCATTTGAAATCTGAGACTTTGCTTCATATCAAAAGTAACAAAGCACAAAAATTATTGCGATTTATCGGATGGGAGGCGCTACATATTCTGCTCATTCATCAACTGAAAACAGACTAGACTAATCGATTCTTGGGATTTAAGAATCAATATCGGTTCGTAAAAATGAGAATCGATTGAAATTGAGAAATCGATATTTTGTACCCAGCCCTAATTTTTACAGATTTTAATGTTTTGTCAATGAAAAGAAATGTACATTCGCATCAAGCTCACTACTTGTCAACTCAAATTGCTGTCAAATGTGCATTTCTAAGAGACAGAACATGTAATACAAATAATTAATTGTATTAATAATTATTATGTTTGGTTAGTGGTTCAACAGATCACATTATGGTTTTTGAGTCACAAATCTAATAATTTTTCAGATCAGCAAGAAAAAAATATATTTTGGGGGTGGGGGTAACTTTGCTTTCTGTTTATTACTTAAAGCACACTTTAAGTGCTCCGATACAACAACAAAAACTACTAGCCTAGCAAGTAGACGCGAAAGGAATCCATTCGGAGTATCTCTCTGAAATGCGCCTCTCTCTCTGTGTGTGCGCACCTCGAGTGTACCAAATTAAATTCTCTTTTGCCTCTTCTAGTGCTGGAATGGTTTAAAATCTATTGAAAGTGTAAATTAGCAAGACAAAACGTGCAAATTATAAACTTTCAGTCTGGCAGTTAAACTTGAAATAATCTGCGGAAATTACCGTGGAGCCTGGTCTGTATACAGATCATGGATCAACTTGGTGGCACCGGTGATACTGCTCTCAAATGTTAGTCTGGAGCCCTGCTGTAGCACAGTTAGTACTGGATAAATTACATGCCAAAGTTGAATACTTGGGCTAGAGCAGTGGTCACTAACTCAGTCCCTGGAGGGCCACTGTCCTGCAGAGTTTAGCTCCAACCCTAATTAAACACACCTGAACCAGCTAATCAATGTCTTCAGGTTTACTAGAAACTTCCAGGCAGGTGAGTTGGTTGGAGCTAAACAGTTCCAGGACAGTGACATTCCAAGAACTGAGTTTGAGACCACTGGACTAGAGGTTTATTTGATTCAATATCACCAACAGAAATAATAATACTAGCAAAAAAAAAAGAAAAAAAAAAGACAGCAATCTTTCTTGCACTGAGAGAAAATGGCTTTCTTTGTGTATCCAACACTGGAAAAAAAATTAACAAAATAACAGAAATCAAAACAACAACAAAAACTTCAATGCAACCGTTTAGTCAAAATGTCTAGAAGAAGATCAAAGACACAAATTCCCTGAAAGAGCCTAAACAATGTCTCATCAGCCAATTATTCTGCTTCATTCTGGTCACAGACCACATCAAAGAGAGGGCAGGGACACTGCAAACACTTTAATGATTTTACCATTCACAGGAAGGAAACAATCTGACAATAGCTCACAAAGGAGCCCATTCAGTTTACTGAATCGCATGCATTCATGCACTAAACAATGAACTCAGAATTCTTCATTTGGCAGGCTGAAAGAACAATTTAACACAAACAGACATCTATGAGGTCTTTACGGTGTTGTTTTCATCAAGTCGTGTTGTTGTTTTTTTTCCATTAACCATGTTTCCATCCAAAGTTGCAAATTTAAATTGTGCGCAAAATTGGAATATCGCATAAAACATTTGTGAATAAAACACCATTTAAATCTTGTGTGGAAGAGAACAAAATTGTCACTTCCAGGGAAATTTGTGCAAAATATCTAATAAAAATGGAAGTTGCTGTTGCTGTTTTTCCTCCATCATAAATGACTTGCGTCTCAGATGTTATCTTGTGTTCGGATGCTGGTGTTTGGGAACACAATCATGTGTGACTTCTGGGAGGAAATTAAACAAAATCACTCTGATGACAGACTTTGGCTCAGGCATTTCAGAATGATCAAACCAATATTTGCGATGCTGTGATGCGATTGGTCTGCTGGTCAGTCCAGTTATCCAATCACCTCCTCTGCTGAAGCAAAGTTACGTTAGTTTTTCATTGTGCATCGAGGGATTTATTCGATAAATGTATTTCCATAGTAGTTCATGCACACGTCTGAGTGCATTTTTAGAAATTTTACATCCAGCATTTATGCGATATATCATAAAATGCGCATAAAAATAGGTAGTTAGAAACAACTGTTAAGCATGTTACCCTCCAAAAAATTGACATTTCTATAAAAAATAAAACGCATACACAACAATGTATATTGCAATTCACATGGCTCGACAATAATGACTGCCCTATGACCTGAGGCCAGCAAAAATGTGAAATTCAAGATATGAAAAAAAGCAGAAAATTAAACCCGATCTGATTTTTTTTTATGACGGACGAACGTTTCAGAGGCAGTGTGTAAACATGATTGACAACATGGTCGTTTTCTTTTTTTTTTACGCGCAAAAATTTCAGACTCAGTGTGCAAAGTCCTTTAGGCTAGTAGTTTATGGGTCAAAAACACCGAAAACAATAACTACTCCTATTTTATTTCATGTATTTAGCCCATTACTTTTTTTTGTGGTGGGGAGAGTGAAAATTGACAGGACAAGTAAAAATTTGAACCACTGGCCCAACTGGGACAGTAGAAAAAATCCTTAGCATTGAGCCCTGAATGTATATTGTGTGCGTGTGTGTGCGTGTGTGTGCATGTGTGTGTGTGTGTGTGTGTGTGTGTCAAAACATGTTTTTGTTTCCCAATTTACCTAAGAGTTTGAAAGGTATTTCTGTGATCTATCATCCTTTTTAATAACTCATTTTGTAACAGTATAAAAAAGGACTATAAGAGGACAGAGTGTATGGCCTCTAATGAGAATTACCACTGAGAAAAAAAAAAAAGGAAAACAGACACCTGGACACATTACAGTAATGAGAAGAGATTGTGTGTGTGCGCGTGCATTTTTGTGACATATCAGGACACAAATGTGTATAATGACATGGGTATGACATAGGTATTACAAAAAGAGGTGACTTATGAGGACATTCAGCATGTCCCCACTTTTCAAAAGGCTTATAAATCATACAGAATGAGTTTTTGTGAGAAAGTAAAAGTGTGCACAGTTTCCTGTGATGGTTAGGTTTAGGGGTAGGGGTAGTGTAGGGGGATAGAAAATACAGTTTGTACAGTATAAAAACCATTACGCCTATGGAATGTCCCCACAATTCACAAAAACGAACATGTGTGTGTGTGTGTTTGTGTGGTTTATGTGCTAAACTGTCAAATACTATCAAATAATTTAGTGGATCTTAATTTAACAAAACCACTTAATTTGCTTTATGAAAAATATAATTTGTTTGTTTTGTGTTTGTGTGCGTGTCGGTGACATTCACCTATAATAGGTTCCTACCACTATGGGACAATAATGCCTGCTACAGACAACAATAAACCTCAGACATGTGGGAAAAATGAATTAGATAGGAAGCATGTGCTAAACATCTTGTGCTGGACGGCTGAACACGACACAAAGGAATATCTTCTTCACATGGCAGCATGTTTTGACACCTGATTCGCCACTGTAGCATTTGACATGTAAGAGAACAGCACAAGGTCAGTGATTCTTGCTGAATCGAGTGGATTGTGCTTGAACCCCTGCTGACCCACTTACCAAGCAGTCATGCATGCTGAACAAAGAGCAGCTGTTTATCAACAGCCCGCCGGCACATGGACATTTGAAGACAGTCGTGATCTGCAGGACCGCTTTAGATGTTTAATAAAAACCGTGTAGATGTAATAAATAAAACTGATGAATCATTGAAACAGGGCAGCTGAACAACTGGATATGAATGAATCGCTTAGGTTAAATTATTTATCACATCATGAGCTTCATTTAGAGCTTTGAACTAGTAGTGGTCAGATTACAATATCTATGATGAGGTTAAATATTACAAAAGGAACATGATGCAATTTTTGGCTGCAATGCTTGATGTGTCAAAATGACCTTCTGATTACTGGACAATGTTTTTTAACATGATTTTACAGCTATTTTTTATTGAATAACCAAATGTTTAATACTCTCTAAAAAATGCTGGTTTGTTTCAACCCATTTTTTTAAATTAAAATTCTAAACCCAATGGTTGGGTTTGTCCATATTTGACCCAAACATGGGTTGAAACAACACAGCATCTTTAGTGTAGTTGAGCTTACGTAAGAGTTGTTACAATACAATTCAAAACATTTATGCACCTTTAAACAAGCTTTAATATTTCAATATGCTAAATATTTCTGAGCTACAAAATACAAACTTCAGACCATTCTATGAGTATTCAAGGCCTGAAAAATGACACCATTAAAATACACGGATAAAACCTGAGAGTAATATTAGGGCTGGGTTGAAAATATCTCTTATTAAATCCTGAAAATTAAGCTTTTAGTCTGTGCCGTTTTCAGTTGATGCTTGAACAAAACTTCACTAAATATTATTTGTAGCTCCCTTAGCTTCCAATAAATCGCTTTGTTACGATTTATAAGTAGAGATGCACCGATACTACATTTATCCACCGATAGCCGGTTATTCAGAGTGATATCTGCCGATACTGATAACGATAGTTTGGGGGTTCTGCCTTTTATACCTTTTAAGTTAATGATAATTTCATTATAATTAATAATTATTCCTTATATTTTTAATTATTATATTTTAGAAGAAATGCAAAACTTTATTCTTTCCATTTCATCAACTTGTTTCAGAGTAACTGGTATCAAACACGTTACTCAAATTAATATTAACACGCATTAACTAAATTCCGAAGATTAAATTAATATTTCTTAACTTTATGAATGTTATTAATTCATACAATTACTATATTGAATATCAAACTGGTTTCTTAGCATTTTCTTTACACAAAGCACAAATTCAGTCATTTTCCTGCCCTCTTTTGCTTATATACCGGCTGTTTTTAAACCGATAGCGTGAAAATTTGCTTTTATCGGCAGATACCGATTATTGGCCAATATATCGGTGCATCTCTAACTTAAAAGTCTCAACTTTCATCTATTTTCTGTCCATTTTTATTACGAAATTCAAGCAATAAATGCCGTTTTGACGCATGTACTGTACCTGATATCCAAAAGAATCGATTTCAAATCGAGTTCAGAATCGAATCACAAGCTTGTGAACCGAATCGTGAAATTTGCGTCAATACCCAGCCCTTTAAAATTTAGATTTTATAAAACAAACATTATAATAGTAATACTTATCCAGCTCAGCACATTCAAACGCGATAGTGCATAAAGATACAAGAAACCAACGCTTGAATGCGTGTTAACTAATGAGTGTAATCATGTTTTAAAGTCATTTATTATGAAGTGTATCTATATAATGTAATGAGAGTCAGAACTTTATTATCCAACACAGATGAGGCATGTAAACATGAAATGGCTCTTAATCAGAGATGCACACACGCAGTTCTGTTGTCAATAGAGAGTTATTGATCTGATTTCTCACCTGCTGACTCGCCAGTGTTGATCCAGTCCGGATTGGCAATGCTCGCGATGGCAAATATATCCGCAGCCAGAAAGAGACATCCTGAAATAATGGTGAGTTTATCCATCTCAGGTTCCCTGGACTCTGATACAGGAGTGAAGAACTGAGCTAGTCTCTCTACAGATATCGGCGGCGGTCAGTAAACACTGCTCGGGTCTGACTGCATGATATGCTGTGATATGATATGGCTAGAAGTCCAGCAGCTTTGTGGAACAAAACAAACTCCCTAAAGACCAGGTTGTGCCCCTGATCTTCCTCCTAACAGCTGATGCTCCATCCTCACACGGAGACTGCGGTCTTCTTCTGTTACTAGCTAACAGGCTACAGATCCGCACGGTTTGTTTGCCATCCGGAGGGCCTAACGCCACTCGGCGTCCACATATCCATCTCCAAGAAGGTCTCGACCGCGGGATTTAAGAGCAAAAGCGTAAAAGAAGCGAGTTAGAGCGATACAGGGCCGTTTTCGTCGACGGTGTTGTGGTCCATCTTTCTGCTCAGCTGCACGCGCATCTGCACGGACGCCGAGCGCGAGCACAGCACCGCCGCATCACCTTCATCCCCAAAAACCCGTCAAAATGTGCCTTTGTAAGGTGAAAGCTCGTTAACTGCGTGAGTTTGGAAAGAAACGCCTGCAAGACGCCGCAGGAGCATGAGAAGCTGTAGTGTAAACGCACCTCTCGCGTCTTTCCCAATGACATCGAGCGAAAACCCCCACGCAGCGTCTATCGTCAGACACACAACAGGCCTGCAAAATCACGCTCCGCCTGCTGCTCTCGCGAGACTCCGCGTGGTTAAAGGGGGTCTGTTCTGTGTGTGGGCATCATGAGTGTTTCTGTAATTATTATTAATAATGCATGAACAATATATGTGTTATGCAACATAGAGAAAGAGACCGTGACGTGTTTATTTGATGAAAAAGCCATAAAAACACGTTTTATTTTGCATTAATACAAAATGTGCGATTCCTAATAATATTATTAGCAGTATATGTTTACATTTCAGATAAATACAAATAAATGGAAAATGTTATTATCAGACAAAAATGAAGATAGACACTGGGAAATGTTTTTCTAATGCATGAGCATATGAACACTGCTCAAAATATAATAATCATAATTCATTTACATATTACTGGAATTGAAAATAGTAAATAAACAGTATTGTTAGTGTTCATACTTCAGTAACCTTATGACAAATACTCAATACTTTGATTAGCTATGAGAAAAGCATGTTAAAAGTCTTATCATAATTATTTTATTTACTGGTCTTTGACTAGAGATAGTTTAAAACTATATAGGTTCGTTTAAATATGTATAAATATATTTGAGACAGTTTTAGCACATTTATGCCAAATCTTCAACTTAAAACATGCCTTGTAAGGGTCAAAAACGAAATGAAGAGTGTGGAATTACATTTTAATGCAGCTAAAACAAATATCTTTTGTTTTAGTCTTAATAATTCACGCATACCTTTTTAAAACCTTAAATCACAAAATAAGAAAATGTTTGCATTTATTTTTTCAATGTCTCCCTCTGCAGGCTACTGGAAGAACTAACATAGACAGGCAATGTGTCAGAAATCATGATCCCACAGACCCTTCAGTGAAATTATGAAGCAGACAGGCAGCATTTATGACTGATAGATTTGTTTTAATGAATGTACAGCAGATATACAGTGAAAAGGAAGAAAATGATGGCTGTGCTCTCTGTACACCTTACTAAGGACCAGACTTCATGATGAACTGACGAAAAAACAACAATCAGGGTTTCAGAATTATTTTACACTTGAATAAGCAGCTGCACAATGTGTGCACTTTAGATTAGGAAGTTCCCCTCACAACTCATCAACAAATGGTGTGTTTGCCAGATGCCCACAACTTGACATGGTCTTCTTGCTTTCAACAAACTTCTTTGCAGCCTGTAGAAAAAACAAAACAAAAGAGAATTCTGCTGTCAAATATCCTCCAAAAGTTGTTTTTTACTTCTTTGATTTACTGCATAACTAGCGACATTAAGCATCTACCAAACAATAATAACGTATTAAATAGGACTGTTAAACAGATTGTAAACTAATGAAGATGGTAAATAGTAGCGCTGTGTCCTCAGGCTCTGGCGTTCTTAGCGCTGTCAAAATAAAAGTCCCACACAACAACTAGAGCAGCAGGACGTAAGGGACAGATTACGTCACTTCAGAGTTCCTACTTCCGGTGTGAATGCAACCAAGAAAATGGCCTCAGGTGAACGTTTAGTTCTCTGTGAACCGCCCTGGTGGCTAGTTCCTATAACGTCCCTATAGTAAAGTGTCCATTGTATGCACACTTCAGTATCTCACCAGAAGTAGTAGGTCATCCGGGTACTTTTTGCCAACTCTTTTATGAGTACTGTGCATTCAGACATACTTCTGTCACATACTATATAGTAGGGAAGTACGCGATTTCAGATGTGGCCTAGAAAGTTACAAATTTGGTCAAGGTTGGAGTGCATCTCGAGGGCCAGAGTTGAGAGCCCCTGATTTGCATTACAAGCATTACAAACGGTTCAGTGGACGAGACTGAATATTTGCTTCATATTTGCTGAAAAAGGCTTTTTTTGGACATGTCATCAAGGCAAAAATGTAATTTATGCTCCTGACAGCTCTGGTGACATTCTCACTCTGGCTGCTTTCTTGTTTTTGAGTTTTTCGTCACTTCGGTTCAATAAATGGGCTTGCTGGACCGGGAGGACACTTGGCGCTTCCCTCAGTACAATGAACTCAAAAGATCAAGGATTTGTCACGAGTTAAAAGGCTTACGTTGACCACGTCGCTGGAGGTCACAGAGTCGATGATCTGCGTCACAGACTGTGGCGAGCTGTAGGCGCCGCTGCTGATCACCTGAACGCCCAGCTCCTCCAGCAGACCCTCTGAACTCTCCAGAGACATCAGATAATCCGCCTTCAGCTGGTTCCTGAACACACGCAACACAACAGGACCTTCATTCAAAACCACGCCCGTCCATATATCAATAAGCAATAACACTGACAGAAAAAAAGGAAGTCAAAATAGCTTATTTGGCAGTACATTACGGGTGTAAAAGCTTTGCCAATGTGTTTCATTCGGTCTGCTGACAGGCTGGTGTTAGTAGACTCACTTTGCTCTGGTGAGGTCATCTGCAGTAAGTCTTCCTTCAGCCACAGCCGTCACCTGTGCCACAGCCGCATTGATAACCTGCAGAGAGAAAGAGAGATCAATGCAGATGTCAATCACTCACGCGCTTCACACCGTCAGCATTAAAGGAACATGTGGCGCTCCTGCCTGAAGGCTAAGTACACACATGACATCACCAGCATTTCAATATGAAATCTGTCATTTATCATCGTCAGCAATCATGTATGACAAAAATGACTTTTTGAACACTGTGGGTGACCTTCCCCTTGCCATGTTTGTGTTTCCCACGATTCAAAGAGAACGTAATAATATTTCATGTCGGTCCCTCTTAAACAATGTAGTTTGTCTAATAAGTCCATCTGTCGTGATGAAAAGCAGAGGGCGCCATGCTGACCGTAGTAGATCTCGGGTTTATAGGTCTGGTGTTCACACAGAATGAAATGCAGTAAGCTGAATGAACACACGTCACACAGAGCACTTCTTTGCTTTTTAAAACACGAGTGTGGCTGAAAAACGCAGTGTAATGGCCAAAGACGACTGTAATACAGTAAACACTTACGTGCTCCCGCCGTCTCCACTGACTAATTGCTTTTCCTGTTTAGTGCATGCGCAGCCTTTAAAATGAGACGCAGCTCGTATGACGTTATTGGGCCTCTGCAGAATCAGAATCATCAATGCCTACTTCTACATCATCGCATCTTTAGCCCCGCCCACTGGCATGTAAGTGAGATGAGAATAGAGATACAGGTTCACTGGACTAAAAATTGTATTACTTTCCAAAAAAGTGGTGATTTATTTTCAACAATGTGAATGCCTCAGTAGAGCATTATTAGTTTTTTTTCAATACATTCCGATTCATTGTGAATTATTTTCAGTGCAGGCTTTGCAAACAGTCTTTTACTGCAAGATATGGACCTGACAGTAATCCCACAACATGTAAGTAACAGTGTTAAATTCTAATGCCTGATCTGTGATATGATTCATGTACAGTCAGACATTCTTTGTCTCAAAATTGTTTATTGCCGTTTATGCATTAATGACTAAACAATCAACTTCACATCGTTTCTCTTAGTAGTGTTAAAATAATCTGTTATTTAAATTGTGACTAATTTATATAAGCTACAGAATGCCATCAAAGAACGCTCCCTTGACAATCGCTGGAGCTGTCAATCACACAGCGAGTTTATCAGTGGACTCTCGCCAAAACTCCCATTATAATCAATGACGCTGTCTAAACTGCACAATGAATCTTATTTACATCATGCACTAATAGTTATGATGAAAGCGTTCGTGAGAGTGCAGAAATCGAGTCATGACGAGATCACTGCATTCATGTGCTCAACAGACACGTCCATCATCGGCTACAATGCTCATGCTTTCATGTGTCGGGAGTAGATCTAAACATAATGCTGTAATAAACACTTTTCACAATTAGGTAATCTTCACAGGAGTAATGGCAAACATGTAGTAAAACAATTCTGACAAAGTTCCACATGTAAAATTTTGCATGCAAAGATTTCAGCCAATCACAGCAGTGGGCGTTTACACTGAAGTCTCACAGGAAAAAACGCTCTTCCAAACAGAGCGTTCAAATCAGAGGGCTAAAATAGGGATAAAAAAAAAAGGGGCTTTTAATTCTAAATTATGAAAATCTTTGATGTAAAAATTATACTTGCATCATAAGTGCACCCCAGGAAACATAAAATAATGAAAAAATGCAGTTCATGAGCTGAAGAGGTATTTAAACTTCAGCAAAACTGAGAATTTGTGTAACTTTTATACTTTTTACCTTGAGTTTACAGGGGGGCAAAGTTTTAATTATGGTGGCTACATGTTCAAATCTGTTTTTGTTGTTTTTTTTGCATACCATGGATGAGAATCTTGCAGGCGCCCCTGAAGTTCCCACAAATGAAAACTGTCAAACTGTCATCAACATCAGAGTGAGTGAATGACTCATTTTTGACTCAACCTGTTCTTAATCAAACAGCTAGTTCAAGTCAAGTCACCTTTCTTTCTATAGTTTTTTATACAATCCAGATTTTCAAAGCAGCTTCAACAGCAAAATAATGATTGAATGATGCAAACTTTATCAGATATGAGACAAATTCAGATTTTGCTGCTCTAAAAAGACAACAGTGTCATAATTCAGCTCAAGTCAGTTCAGTGTCAATTCAGACCAGTTACTGTGAAAAGTTAATCAGTTATCAAATGAGTTAGATTCAGCTATAAGCAGCTCTACAGAAAACACAATAGTGTCGTTATTCACTCTGAGTCAGTTCAGTGTTGATTCAATTCAGTTTGATAACTGTATCAATGTGGCAAAATTCATTATTTATAGTCAATACAGCTATAAAGCAGCTCTGCAGAAAACAGTGATGCCATCATCCAGCTCAGTTCAAGTTTTGTGTAGCAAGGAAGCTTAAAAAAGTTTGTTCACAGAGCACTCACCTCACGGGCCGAATCTGCTTGAGAGATGATATACACTCCGAAGAGCCCAGAGTCAGAGTACGTGGCACTGAAAGCCGTGGCCTGCGTGGAAAACACATCAGGAGCATCTTAACTGTAGCAAGAGCTTGTGTAAGCATGCATACTTTAAAAGAAGTGATGACAGATGACCAGTGCTCACGTCAAACGGCTGTGCGGTGGCCTTGGCGATGCCCTGACTGAGTTTGCTGGTGATGTTGGATCCTCTCTTGACGTGCGGTCCAGCACCCAGAAGCCTCTGCAGCACGCTGAAGGCGTTGGCCTCCGCTGAGCCCGTCACGGCTCCTTCACAGGCCAGCAGCGCATGAACCAGCCCTCCACCGCTCTGCACCCGCAGCTCACCTGCAGCGCCCAAACACCGTTCACCCAGTCAGTCTCACAAAATATATCCAGCTCAGATTTCACATAAACCACATGCACAATTAATGTTACAAAGAAAGTTAAGCCTATTTTCAACCATTAGGAATTATTGCACAGGCATATTTTCATGACATTTAAACACATTTGCCAACAAAACATGCATGTTGTCACTCACCGCCGCGGTAAACAGCTTGAGCCCCTGGTGTGCCGGCCCCTGTGTGTCCACTGAAGAACTGCTCTCCCACCTTCCTCAGAGCAGCATGACTGACTCCTTCACACACACACAGAGATTCAACATCAACAACATCCACTTATCACACACAGTCTGGGCTGGGCCATACAACTACATATTCTTTTGCGACTCTAAAACGCCCCTATTATGCTATTTTAAAGGCTCATCATTTTGTTTTGGAGTCTCCTACAATCGGTTTACATGCATACAAGGACAAAAATACTTTGCAGAATCACCTTTTTTCTCAGCATCTGAAACAGTTCGATAAGGGATTCAGTCTCTCTAAACCCCTTTTCTGTCAGATGTCCCAGTTTGTTGTGATTGGTCTACTCTGCTCTGATTGGTCAGATGACACGGTCTGCTTTGATTGGTCAACTCTGATCTGACCATAGGCTGGCTGGCATTGTGCAAATTTATAACAAACCTACATAGGTTCAGCAGGAACTAAGACTGGAATTACTGACGACTAGTTTTAGCAGCGGTTCTTTCTTATAAATTCCATTCATTGTGCACTTTGACATTTAAAATGTTGCAGCACTTTTACATTCACAAACAGCTACATTACACACAACATAAAAGTTGATATTCGAAAAAGCATACATAAAACACATAAAAGGGTATTTTTATTTCAACAAGAGCAACCAAAACCAGAATTTTGACCAAGCAAGTAGACATAAATTCATGAGAAAGACTTACCTAAACCAATGAGAGCCATTCTGGCACTGGTGTAATTATTCGCAAAGAACTGTTGCAGCTAGAATTTAAGAGCAGAAAGAGAAGAGCGTTTGTAAACGGCTCAGCTTAAATAACAGTTGAGCAGCTGCTGTCAGTCACTTACATGATCAACACTGATCTTCCCCACCATGTGGTCTGGACAGTACAGAGAGTTGGATAAAGCGTTCTTATATGCAGCTTCATGCAGCTTCTCAATAACACCTGTGCAGGGAAAACACATCTCATCAGACTGTTCATGTCTTTAGATGATTTTCCACACATATTTCTTGGTATTGGTGCACTGTACCTATCTGTGGGCTCTGGGCTGCAACGGCCTTGTCTATCTTGAGCTTCGGTGTGAGGTCAGACAACTCCCAGGGTCTGAAGCCAGGTGCGGTGGTCACATTGATCAGGTACTCGATCAGGCCGTCACTGCACA
This sequence comes from Anabarilius grahami, assembly GCA_003731715.1. Classification (NCBI taxonomy): domain Eukaryota; kingdom Metazoa; phylum Chordata; class Actinopteri; order Cypriniformes; family Xenocyprididae; genus Anabarilius; species Anabarilius grahami. Next base: position 170,862 of record RJVU01005799.1, on the reverse strand, counting down.
TGAAACACACAATTAGTTTTCAAATACAATCTTTTGGACCGACTGTCTACAAAGTCATTTTGCAAGTGACAGTTACAACAGCTATTTCTACATTGGCTGCCATAGTAAGGAATAAAACATTAGCGATTCTTGATGAAAAGAGACATGAATAAAACAGTGATAATAAAACTCAATACTGACAAATTAAAAAGAGAACAAACTGTGCCTAAGGTTGCTGACTTCTGCTATTGCCAATCTCACACAGTTGATCTGAGTAAGATACACAAAATAACAATAATAAAACTACTGATATACTTAGGGATTAAAGTTTGCAGTTGATACAGACTTAAAACAAACAAATATGCTGCCCAGCTACAGACATGTACACTCAAATTGAACAAATAAATAAATAAATCTCTGAACGAAACTATAGATTTGAGTCTGTTTTTAACAATTACCAACGTTGTTGCCTAGCTGTTGCCGATACCTTATTTTACAGAGGTAAAAGTCACGGGAAACAGCGGTGGACAAATATTATGTCAGAATTAACTAAATGAGAAAGATTGTATTTCTTGAATGAATTCATCTCATTATTACATAATTTTTTTTTTTTTAAAGTACAGTAGTGTATATTTCATGTGCATCGATCCGAATGGCTGTCCACACCAAGAACGTGACACGAAGATGACTATAACGATAACTATATTAATGTCCACCACACTAGCGGACGATATCGTTCTATTTATTATAAGCAATGCAATGCACTGCAGTTTTGTCGTCTGCCTCTTTCAATGCTCAAGCTCTAAAGCAGGAAGGATTCTGATTGGCTGACAAAAAATTGTTGTGAAAGTGAGTCCAACAACATTTTTCTCTGTGCCATTATCGTATTTCTTGGTGTTGTTTTTAAAACTATATCTTTATCATTATAGTATGGAAGCTTGTTTCTGCCATGGGAAAAAAAGAAAAAAAAATTTTTTAATTACGAGTTACTCGTACTTCTGACTCGCTATTCTGACTTTTTTTACAGATGTAAACTCCCCAATTGTTAAGAAAAAGTTTTATATAAAGTTGCAATTGACCCTTCGCAAAGACCCTCCCCCCTTAGTTACTGTTGCTTTGTCCGACAAGCCATGGCAGCATCACAAGTGAAAAACACATCGCGGAGCAAAGAGGACACTGACAACACGTCAACAGACAAGACAGAGCAGGTTACTTATAATATTAAACAAAGTCCCAGCTTTCAAACTGTAATTTTTTTATAAATTCGAACAATAAAAACGTTTTGTGGTTCTTTAATGTGTCGTGACAGATCGCTGTAGCGCCTCAGCTCAAACAGCTCGTAAACCGATCATTTCTTCCTAATAGTTAATTTATAGCATCAAATAAACATGAATGAACATCAGAAGGAATGTTGTTTCAAATGCAGAAAGATGTCAGTACACACCATTTTTCAAGTTCAAGTCCACTGATGTTAATCTAACTCCTGACTGCTTTGTATGACAAAATGGCGGATTCGGCGTTATGATTGGTTAGATCGCTTGTCAATCAAACTCCCGGCGAAGGGTCAATTGCGAGGGGAAAAAAAGAAGTTCATATCACGCAATTCTGACTTTATAACTTGCAATTGCGACTTTATATCATGCAATTATGAGAAAAAAAGTCAGAATTGTGAGATAAAAAGGTTGCAATTACCTTTTTTATTCAGTGGCGGAAACAAGCTTCCATATTATAGTTATTGCGCTTTCACCTCTACCTACAGCTCATTAACTGTGAGATACTCACAAATCATCCCTTAAACAGTCCAGAGAATACACCATGTGTTCCCTTGAAGACGTCACACTAAACAGGGAATGAAACACGACAGTGAGAGAATGATAGAGTGCGATACAGGAGGTATAGTGGATTAGTGGATAAAAATAAAGCTGACCTCAAACTGGCACCCACTGCCTCCAGACCCCGACAGATCCTGAAGGCTGACGCACCTTTAGTGGTCTGAAACACACAGCACAAACTCAACATTTGAAACCAACAAAACATCCTCTGCACATCTGACCAACTCACACAGATGTTTAAACAGAACGGATTCAGATAATAACAGTGAGATTATGCATTCACTGATACTAGTATTTCTGAACAAACGTACCAGATTGCCTGCTAATCGCAGCATGTGAGTGACGCCCAGGTTTTCCGCAGTCTCATAGCGACTGCCGGCTTTCACAAACACGCCGATTTTAGAGACGGGGGAGTAGTTCTCCAGAGAGGCGACGAGAAGACCACTGGGAAGCTTGGACACCTAAACCAAACCATGGTAATCAGAAGTTGAGTAGTGGTTTTGAACGGGTCATTTAAACTGAAAGCATAACAGCACATTACCTGGACGTCCTGTGGCGGGAGTGCTGGTGCTGCCGCAGGCTTTCGGGTGACCAGAGGTTCAGTTAACGCCTCGCTCCTCCTGGCGGCAGCATAACAGCGTCTCTGTGAAAAACACTCGCTGTGAGTAAACCAGTGATGGCCGCTTCTGAAACACCACTTTATGAAGCTTTCAAATGTTTACGAATCTTTCTTTTAAAATCAGAGCTTTGACATTACGTGATTTCAACAAACGAGGCTTTGTTAAGTCTGTTTCAAACCTTAGTTTTGAAATCTTTCAAAAGTCTGATGGTTTGCTGATAGAAGGTATTGATTTTGTGAACCCATGAACAAGTGTCTAATGCAGTGGTTCCCAAACCTGTCCTGAAGGACCCCCAGCACTGCCCTTATCTGACACACCTACTTCAGGTCTTGCAGTCTCAATCAGGTGTGTTTGATGAGTGAGACATCTAAAATGTGCAGTGCTGGGGGTCCTCCAGGACAGGTTTGGGAACCACTGGTCTATTGGCTAAAAAGGCACAGTATGTAAGTTTCACCACTAGAGGCAAAGAAATTATACTGACAAGAAGCGACACTCAATAGAACGTTCCATTGCAACACCGGCGCCCAGCAGCAGCCCTGCGTTTCCGCCATTTTGTGGTGAAAGCGAGTCGGCAGTCCACTAGTTTTTATGAAAACATCAGCTGCTTTGTTAAAACAAAACGTACATTAAAGCTGAAATCCAACCTAAATGATGACAACACAGAATAAAATACTATAACTAGTGATCATCAAATCCTTTTTACAGTTTATTTTACACACTTTAAGTCTTCCACTTTTTTCACAAAACCTTTGCTCTCTAGAAACCCAGTCAGTTTGGGTTAAAATTTTTGACGTTCAAGTATTAGCATTATAAACACTGCATTAATACCAACATATGAAATTAAATTAAGCACATGCAACAGAAAAATTGTGAATGTTGGACAACAAACATATGAATATAACAGCTTGACAGTAAACTGTTTTTGCAGTGTTTTCTTATATTAATGTCCGTTAAAGCAAGACTATGTAAACAAAAAACAGACACAGCAGATCAACATGTTTGTAGCATGATTCAGGGGATTAAAACGTACAATATATATTTCAGACCTAGTGGAGTAGGCTAATAGTAAGTAGGCCTAATAGTAATTAGGTCTGAAACATATATATTGTACGTTTTAATCCCCTGAATCACGCTACAAACATGATGATCTTAACTTAATTATTAATTTATTAATTTACTATTAATAGTAAATATGTAAAGTTGCATAAAATGGAAATACTCAAAGTAGGCTAACTTCTGATAATACTGATAATAATAAAACATGTATAAGACAATACAACATTTACTGTAGGTAGGGTTGCCACCCGTCCCGTGAAATACGGAATCGTCCCGTATTTACAGCCAAAATGACGCGTCCCGTAACAAATCAATACGGGACGCGATTTGTCCCGTATTTTACATAGGTCCACATTATGCAGCATCCCATGCAAATCACCCCACCCGCATTGTGTGAAGACACGTCCTATTCTGCCCCTGATTGGGTAATACTCGCTGCCATCATGGTTTGATTGGTTTGTTTCAGGTTCATGGGCCGTGAATCACGGCCAATCAGAGTCAGAGGAGGGCGGGACGCCGCCTCGCCGGTTCTCTCCTGAGGCAGATAGTGTAATGTTTTTTTTTTTTTTTTATCACCTCAAGTTTTTGATTGATAACGTTAGATTTCATATGCTGCCTATTAAGAAATAATGTTAATAATGTGCATTAATCATGTTATGGTATGATTTGTTTATTAAGGTTAATTTGTACAGTCAGACACATAAGCATTACTTTAATAAGAGATAAGAGAGATATATTTAATACATATTTAATCAAAATATAGTACCTATGTGAATAAAATAAACAACTATTTGTTATGCTTAACCAATTTAAATAATTGCATCATTCAATACTATAGAATTAGCAATAGACAATATAAAAATAGAATAAATAAATACATAAATATATTTACTTACCAATAATAAAAATGTTGTTAAGTGTTTTACTTAAATAAGAAATGTTTGTAGATATTAAATCATTTACAGTTATTTAGGTGTGGTTTCACTGTTTGGATGGTGTTACTGCAAACAATGACAAATATTTGAGCCAAAATCCTTGTTCACAACAAATGACAATTTACAATTTGTTTAATTTATAATTAGTAAGTTATGGATCTGTTAATTTAATAAGTTAATAAAATATGGTTCACATCTCACAAGTTCCTCCAAAAGCTTATTTTTTGTGGTCTCAGTCACACTTTTTTGGCCTATGTTTATTATTGTCATAGCTGTGTATTGAATATGACCTCTTAAGTTGTGATAGTGAGAGACTGAGTGCATCTGTTCACACTGATTTCAATAGCAGATATCTTATTATAATGTCCAATGGTATCAACCTTAATATTTTTATGAAAACATGTTTTAAGTTATGATATACCACCACTGGCACGCCATCGGGACTGTGGTCATCGTGGCCCCGAGGGGTGTGGCCCCCGCTGCGGCAGGCGTCCCTTATTTTTCTGTATTGAAGGTGGCAACCCTAACTGTAGGTGTCATAAAATTTACTGAATTTGAGAAAATGTATTTTGCATTTCTGATTTGGCTGTGAGATTCGCCGATTTTGGGTGCTTATCCGACAGGAAATTTTAGAGCCTGGGACATTTTACATTCCTGTTTTTATTATGCTTTTATGTTGCAGTTGGCCGCTTTGTTGTTTATGTTTATTTTATGATTAAACTTATGATTAATGTCTCACGGCCAATAGCGTAGAAGTTGTGCTTGCTAGGAAAATGATTTTGTGTAACCTTCTGCCTTAATAAAATATTAGTAAAATAAGAAAGCCCTCATTTCAGTGTAGAACATTTATCCAAATTTCCTTATATAATTATTATTTTATTTTTCCCCAAACCTAGAACTGTAAAATTCCCTGATATCCCTAAAGGTTTTTCGTGAGGTATTCCTATGAAACCATGACTCCATCATATTGTGTCTGATCTGAAGGTCTCATTATGATCCTGTACGATGATGATGATGGTCACAGATCAGACCGGGTTAAAGGTCACATGTGCTCTCGTGAAGTTCGTGACTGAAAGTACAGTATCAGTGTGTGTCATGATGACCTTCATCACAGGATCACAACAGCAGCACAGCTGATTCACAACTAACACTATCAGGACACTCGAAAACAAGCCTGTTGGGTCCATCTGTGTGTGTTCGGGTTTTTATTCGAGTTTTTCCGTCGTCCGGAGGAAAGTTTTCAGCAGCTGCTACATGTCAAACACCGACTCATCAATGACACTAGCAACATTAGCCTGTAACACCTGAATGGGTCGTTTGTGGTGACCTTAAAAAGCGCGAATGCGTTAAAAACACGACATTTAAACAGAGAGGAGAAAGCCGTGCACTCTGAGAGAAAGAGGACTCACGGAGAGATGAGCGAAACCTCTGAATCCCGTCATGGTTCCTCTCCTTCAGCCGCGGGGAAAGACAGCTATGGCCGATCTGAAGACCTTCCCACAATCCAGTGCGCCTCAGCGACACACCATATATGGACACACCGGAACCTCAAGCTGTTTAATATTAACGAGACGTTACAAAATATTCAAGACGTACCTGGGATCTCACTGTGTCCCAATGTCCATACTATCCATCCTAAATGTGAAACTGGACAACAAAACCAGTCATATGGGTCAATTTATTTTAAATTAAGATTTATACATCATCTGAAAGCTGAATAAATAAGCTTTCCATTGATGTACGGTTTGTTGGAATAGCCAAAATACAGCTATTTGAAAATCTGGAATCTGAGGGTGCAAAAAAAAATCTAAATATTGAGAAAATCGCCTTTAAAGTTCTCCAAATGAAGTTATAAGCAATGCATATCCACTCGCAAAAATACATTTTTGATATATTTACAAGAGGAAATTTACAAAATGTGTTCATGGGACATGATCTTTACTTAAAGGATTAGTTCACTTCTTAATGAAAATTTCCTGATAATTTACTCACCCCCATGTCATCCAAGATGTCCATGTCTTTCTTCAGTTGAAAAGAAATTAAGGTTTTTGATGAAAACATTCCAGGATTATTCTCCTTATAGTGGACTTCAATGGACTCCGGACGGATGAAGGTCAAAATTAGTTTCAGTGCAGCTTCAAAGGCTTTAAACGATACCAGACGAGGAATCTAGTGAAACAATCAGTCATTTTCGAAAAAAATACAACTGTATATGCTTTATAAACACAAATGATCACCTTCTAAGTGCTACCGCGTTCTTCAAAAAGCTTATGCTGTATGTCCTACACCTTCCCTATTCAACTTACGGAACGAACGCAGAGCCAGTTTAATTTTTTCCGTAAGTAGAATAGGGAAGGCGTTTGTGTTTATAAAGCATATACAGTTGTATTTTTTTTAGAAATGACCTATCGTTTCGCTAGATAAGACCCTTATTCCTCGTCTGGATGACATGGGGGTGAGTAAATTATAAGGAACATTTTATTTAAAAGCGAACTAATCCTTTAATATCCTAATGATTTTTGAGATAAAATAAAAATCGATAATTTTTGACCCATAGTATGTATTGTTGGCTATTGCTACAAATATACCCGTGCGACTTATGACTGGTTTTGTGGTCCAGGGTCACAAATAGTAAGATTAAACATAGTAAAAAAGTATGTTTATAAAATCTGAATCAAACAGATAATTCTAACTGAATTCAGCTGCATTTTTTATTGGAAAACTCATAGAAAACAAAAAGACACAAAACATTGTGTTTTGTATTTTTACGTAGGTCAAATGTACACTAAAGTTATAAAATATTTAGCCAAAAGCAAACCAAGATTGAGCTGATTACAAAACCGAAATGTTAAATTCTTACTTTTTAAAAGAATATCTGAAATCATACAGAGTTAATGCGTTCTTAAAACACCTTGCATTTATTTTGGCATAGTGTTTATGCAGTTTTTCATATTATAATGTGAGATACAGTAATGTGTCAATGCAAATACTGCGTTCAAGAGACCTCTCCGTTTTATGGGAAAGTGTAGCCTACTTTTAGGCTGCACTGAATAGTCTAAAAAGCGATTTTAATTTTCATTTAATTAAATATTTTTGACCAAATTTCACTTCAACAACTGGAAGTTTTCTAACTAAAACGCCAACTTTACAGTGTTGTTGACTGAAGTAAGTCAGTACATAAACCTATAAAAGAAAGACTGTAAAGTGTCATGAAACCTGAAAGCAGGTCTGTGATTATGACTATATGATGTGAGAGTTTGTGCGGGTTAATCTGATGATTAGGGCTTAAATGGGTTGGCACCAAGTTACATTAGTGAACTACTTTTCAGTCATTTAGCCTATATTTCTGCTCATTTCTGGATGTTCTTGCTTATGTTCACCTTTTGATTATTACTGTAGCCTGTGTGTTACTGTAGGAATTGGGTGTGTTAAAGTGATTTTAACTGTCAACCCATTGTGGAGTTAATTTTAACCTAGCAGTGTAACAACTAAATAGTAAAATAGCCCAGCTGGGTCAATACAGCCCAGCACTCCGTAGCTAAAATGACCCTAACCCAGCATTTTTTAAGAGTGTCTGATAACATAATAAAGAGTAAAAGTGTACCCCCGTACACAAAGCAGCACTGCACTTTTAAACATACTTTATTCATCATTATACAGAGGTATGAAGAAAAGAAATCACCACTGACAATTTTCTGAAGACGGTCAATTATATAAAAACACCTCTCCCAAATAATAATAAATAATATTAAAAAAAGCAGCTTCATAATTGTGCTGACATACCATTTAATTTTGGGCAATGCTTCTTACTGTGAACCTGTGTAGTTTTGAAACAGTTGAATCTCTTGCCACATTGATGGCATTGATAAGGCTTCTCTCCAGTGTGAATTCGCTCATGTCCTTGCAGGGTTCCCATCTGCTTGAATCTCTTTTCACAATATGAACACTTGTAAGGTCTTTCTCCAGTGTGGGTCCTTTGGTGCACCTTCAACTGAGTGGCTGTAGTAAAAGCTTTACCGCAATCAGAGCACAAGTAATCTTTCAGACCAGTGTGTATTTTCTGATGGTCTTTAAAACGCCCCAGCCACGAAAATGTCTTCCCACAATCAGAACACAAGTAAGGCTTCTCTTTTGTGTGAACTTTCATGTGGCCCTTTAAAATTGATTCCTTAAGAAACTTCTTATCGCACTGATCGCAATCAAATGGCTTTTCTCCAGAGTGAATGAGCTTATGAACTCTGAGACTATATGGCCATTTGAAACTCTTTCCACACTCGTCACATGTGAACGGCCTCTCCTCGTTGTGGATTTGCATGTGACTACTAAGGTTTCCTTTATTTATGAAACTCTTTCCACACTGAGGACATGTGAACGGCTTCTCGCCAGTGTGACGTCTTGTGTGAACAATAAAGACTGAATTACATGAGAAGCTCTTTCCACATAGAGGGCAGGTAATAGACTTTTTGGCTTCTGCTCTTTGAGATGATTTTTGTCCTTTTTTTTCTCTAGTTTTGGCATCATGAAGGTCCTGAATCTGATGTTTCTTCTTCATATCATTCAATTCTTCACTTTCCTCTTGCACACTCATTAAATCTGAAATGAAAATATACGTTTTTTAGATCATCCATTTGTCCTATGCTATTTTTTTTTTGTTTTTGTTTCTATGAATCGTTAACAACTCTCTACAATTCTGTTAATCTGTCAGAAAATGTGTTTCATTCAGCTTTTTCAATGAAGAATCAAGAATGGACACCAACCTTGTTCCTCTGTATCTTTATCTTTCACTCCACATGCTTCTGAATTTCTGATATCATAATTGTCCCCTTCCATCTTTACAACAGCCTTCAGTTGGGAATGGTTTGGATGAAGGTGTGAGCAGTGATTGGTATGAGGTATGGAGGACCAGATCTGAGGAAAAAAAGCGATATGGTACAGATATTACTTCATTGATTCCACTTCAACTTTATTCGATGATTCAACAAATGAAAAGCATTTTACATCTTAAATGAGACCACTGTGTCTTACACTGGATACAAAAAGATGATCTATAATAAAGTAATTGTAATCTAGAGGGGGTGTAATATGCATCTTCTTCGATAATACAGTAATTGTTGTTTTAACAACGAGGAAGCAGACAATAGAGTTTGTCACTCACTTTGCAAACAACATGCTTTGAGAATCCTATTCGAAGTCTTATTAGGGGTGCTCCGATTGGCTAACGATCGCAATCGGCTAGGGGTGTGACGAGATCTTGCGAGATTAAAATGTGATGAGATTTCTTGTTGAGGTGAAAAGTTGTCTTGTGATATTTTCATGACGGAATTGTGAAATTAGGATAGAATATGCCACCGCTACATTTACATTACGCCTCCACTGTCGTTTTGCTTTGTATAAAAATACCATTTAATTCAGTTTGATAAGTGCAGCAGGAATCAGAGTTCACTGATCACATGACGAGAGTAAGAAACGAGATGACTGACAAGACTATAGCGGAGGATTCGTTGCACAACAGAGTCTACCAAGCGTCTGATAAACGTCTTTTCTTGTAGAATTCATGCTGCTCCCTATTCACAGAGTACGCAAAAGCGAAAGTAAACGCGAGTGCGCATTCAAACGCGGTTTCAATACCCCGCATTTTGAAAGCGGCTCACTGATGCATGCAAATATCTCCCAATATGAAAGCTATTTTAGGCTGGGCTGTGTAGTTGTAACCATCTGTCAGCTCTGTATCATGCTTGAAGAAAAATTTGGTCTCTATTTGCATTTTGAATATTGAGAGAGTTTGATTATGGTTGCACTTATTGTTTGCAATTAATAAGACTAAGAGAAAACTGTGTTATTCATTTGTAGTTATACTATTTTTATTTCTAAGATCAATTTGTGGAGAGCAGTTCAGTTAGGTGGTCAAAAGTTGTAGAAGCTCATAAATCATGTACAGTAAAGTCTGAAGAGACTCATGTAATCATACAGAAGAGAAGTCAGTCAGTTGAGTTTGTGGCAAAAACCTTTTACAGTACTTGAGTATTGCTGTCTTTTACAGCATATGATAATTCACACTCAGAAACTAGAACTGAAATGACATTCATTACAAGATGACTAGATAAAACATTTCAAATGCACCTGCAGACTATTTTTCTAGTCATGTACATTATTTTGTCATTGAGGATTTCCTAAAAATACTGTGTAAAAAATCTTGTCTCGTACTCCTGAGCTAACTGTCTCGTCATACCCCTACTATCGGCCGGTAATAGCTTCTAACTCTCAATTTGGAGATCACATAAACCGATCTCAAGCTGAAGATGCAAAAAGACTGTCGGTTTTGTCTTAAGTGAGCGTAAAAACGCATGTGTAACAGTATATTGGATCTGTGCATTCAGTCAGCAGCTTAATAATCCTGCTGCTGTCTCTGATTTTGTCTTTGTCTTTTGTTGTTGTATTAACATTAATGACACTCACTGCTCTTGAATAACCAACTTTTATTGTAATGATTAATCTCTGATTTATTCAAGGAAAACTATCTAGTATTATTTTACATTTGATTCCTTGCACCAAACAGAACACATAGGATACATATTTATAGCATTACATTTAGATCTATGGCATTATATTTAGATAGTGGCATGAAAGGCTGCAGTGATGAAAATGTAGATGATCACAGACATGTTGCTGAGCACATGAAAGCAGTGATCTCATCATTGCAACTTGATTTCTGCACACTAACGAATGCTTTCATCATAACTAACAGTGCAAACGCACTGTAACTAAGAGATTCGTTGATTATTACGGGAGTTTTGGCATGTGTCCAGAACTTAGTCACTGATAAACTTGCTCTGTTTGATTGACAGCTCTAGTGAATGTTAAGGGAGCGTTCTTTGATCACTTTCTTTATATAATTTAATCACCGTTTAAATAACAGATTATTTTCATCCTACTAAGAGAAACAACGTGAAGTTCACCGTTTAGTCACTGGTTTGATTTACTGACACAAACAGCAATAATGATTTTGAAACAACGATCTGACTGTACATGAATCATTACACATCAGAAATCACTGGTGATTTTGGTTAGACACGTACATATAATCAGTACATATCAAACGATCTTTAACAAAGCAATAGTGACAGTAAATATGTTTTTTACTTACAGTAGTGTGTTTCGCCGTTCTCGTCGGATCAAAAATAGTAGGCACTGCACCATTTTTTAATCTCAGTCTCTCTGCAAATCCAGCATTGAACTGTGTCTTGTTTACAAAGGAATCCTCAGTGAAATGAAGCGAACAAATGCTCAGTGTCTTATTCACGTGGTCTGGAACTTCATTAAAAACAAAGTTCAACCACGCAGTCCTGATGTTTGAATCAGAAGGAAGGTTATGCAGCGACTGTGTTCTTCTACAAACTGGCACTGCACAATATTTTGCAACTTTCAAAGGCATGTTTACTGCTTAGCTGCTCAATCCAGAGTTAGTGTCACATGTTATTTACCTAAAAAAAAGAAAGAAAAAAAGTTATTACCTACAACTTGTCATGTGCGAATCAGTGGGCGGGGCTACAGAATTTACGAGTTAGAAGTAAACATTTTGATTTCTCAATTCATGACCCCTTTAAAAACTTAATTATAAATGTACATTTAAATTATCTTGTGGCCACAACCTAATATCATGTTCCCACAAGTTCATATGACGTTCCCATGAATTAAAAGGTTAGTTCACCCCAAAATGAAAATTCTGTGATTAATTACCCTCATGTCGTTCCACACCCGTAAGACCTTCGTTCACCTTCTGACGTTCTACACCAGAACACAAGCTCAGTATTGGCCGACGCTGTTCACGTGAGCAGCACGACACATGCATGTGATGCTAATGCAGGAGCCGGCCAATAATGAGCCGGCATTTTGACGCAGAACCAGGAAGTGCTGAATGTAAACAGCATAGGAGAATGACAGAGAAGAGAATGAAGTCCTTATTTTTGTTTTTTGTGCTCAAAAAGTGTTATTGTTGCTTCATAACAATAAGGTTGAACCACTGCGGTCACGTCGACTGTTTTAACGATTTCTTTAGTACCTTTTTTGGACCTTGAAAGTGTTGATTATATTGCTGTCTATGGAAGAATCATATACCTCTCAGATTAATTTGTGTTCAGAAGATGAACGAAGGTCTTACGGGTGTTGAACGACAAGAGGGTGAGTAATTAAAGGATTAGTCCACTTTTAAATACACTTTCCTGATAAATTTACTCACCCCCATGTCATCCAAGATGTTCATGTCTTTCTTTCTTCAGTCGAAAAGAAATTAAGGTTTTTGAGGAAAACATTCCAGGATTATTCTCCTTATAGTGGATTTCAATGGCTACCAACAGGTTGAAGGTCAAAATTACAGTTTCAGTGCAGCTTCAAGGGCTTTAAACGATACCAGATGAGTAATAAGGGTCTTATCTAGCGAAACGATCGGTCATTTTCGAAAAAAATACAACCGTTTATGCTTAATAAACAAAATATCGCCTTGAACGTACTTTCCGCTTCCGCATTCTTCATAACGCTTACGCTGAATGTTCTACGCCTTTCCTATTCAACTTACGGAAAAAAACGAAACTGGTGCCGCGTTCGTTCCGTAAGTTGAATAGGGAAGGTGTAGAACATTCAGCGTAAGCGTTATGAAGAATGCGGAAGCGGAAAGTACGTTCAAGGCGATATTTTGTTTATTAAGCATAAACGGTTGTATTTTTAATCCTGGAATGTTTTCATCAAAAACCTTAATTTCTTTTCGACTGACAAAAGAAAGACATGAACATCTTGGATGACATGGGGGTGAGTAAATTATCAGGAAAAGTGTATTTAAAAGTGGACTTATCCTTTAATGACAGAATTTTCATTTTTGGGTGAACTAACCCTTTAGTATCGCGTGGCCACAAACTAAGTGAACCAAACATGTCCCCAACTGGTCACGGTACATGCAACATTGTTTGTGTCTGCGACAATAATTTTAAATTTTAAACCGCTTTATCGATTTTTTTTTATATCATGGTAATATTCCACAGTTTGCTCGCTTCAGTACATAATCTATACACTATTTGCATAAAAGTCTTATTTTGCTGCTGCTGAGAGGACCAACAGTCACGCGCACACTGCAAAGTGTCAGGAGTAAATACTGCGTTTAAATTGAGGGAGTGAATTCGCTAAACTTTGAGTCACTGAACACACTGAGATGCTCTGACTCCCCAACCAGACATTCCTCAATAAATCTATCCGATTTCCAGGCATCGCTGAGTCTACTTCAGTTACAGAGAAGTATAAGACATTAAACTTACTCCCAAATGTCAAGAACAATAACTGAACTTATTGAATGCTCCGTACAACCGAACAGAGAAGCTGCGTCCGACTTATTTTTGTTGTTGTTGAACTTCTTAGATGTTTTATGTCGGTTGGCAAACCAGCTTGTGGTGAGTTTTCCGCCACCTACTGGGATGGAGAGTGATGCGATGATATCAAGCATAGACTGTAAAAAAAAGGAAGAAACGATTTAAGAAAAAAACAAAAAAGTAGCTATATATATTCTAGTGCTGGGCGATATGCCCTCCAAAAAACTCGATTTTTTTTTCAAAACGATTGACCAATTTTTTTCGTCTCGTTTTGATGACGCAACACGGAGCGACAAGCACTGAACGTTCGTTCTCAGTGCGAATCACGCCTGAACTCCAGTAACGTTGAATCCGCGCAGCAGCGGTCTGTTCTGTTCGTCCTCCGTGAAGCAGCACACGCCGAGAGGACCGATCGCGTTTCCACAGACTTCTGACGCTCGCAGAAATGGTAAATATGTGGTTTTCTTTTAACCACAGGCTTAACTTGTGGTTAGATCCTGTGGATAAATCTCGACCATGATGTGTGTCGAGTGCATCTCTGCGTATCGATTCAACACGTGCTGCTGTTTGCTTCTGTATCATCACTTTTACGCTATTGGTAATAAAAGCCGTGGTGTTTTAATGGTTATTTACCGGCGCACATCCTGAAATCCATCGACACATGTAACAACAGCAGCCCGTGAACCCACGTGTTTAAAGTCTCTACAGATGTTCATGTAGGACCTCGTGTTTCTCTGGTCCAGTTAGAGATCTTCCGTTTACATGGAAATAATTAAATGTAGCTGTGGAGCTGTTGGGACTCATGGAGGCACATGTTTTGTTTTAACCCTTGTTTTGCCCCTGTTCGGGGCATTTTGAGCCGGATTTTCTTTTTCAGCAAAATACTAGTTAATGTTATGGCATTGGACTAAACACTGCTGACCTTACTCACACAGGGTATAACTATTTTCATCCCCCCACCCACATACAGGTGCTGGTCATATAATTAGAAAAAGTTGATTTCACTAATTCTATTCAAAAAGTGAAACTTGTATATTATATTCATTCATTACACACAGACTGATATATTTCAGATGTTTATTTCTTTTAATTTTGATGATTATAACTGACAACTAAGGAAAATCCCAAATTCAGTATCTCAGAAAATTAGAATATTACTTAAGACCAATACAAAGAAAGGATTTTTAGAAATCTTGGCCAACTGAAAAGTATGAACATGAAAAGTATGAGCATGTACAGCACTCAATACTTAGTTGGGGCTCCTTTTGCCTGAATTACTGCAGCAATGCGGCGTGGCATGGAGTCGATCAGTCTGTGGCACTGCTCAGGTGTTATGAGAGCCCAGGTTGCTCTGATAGTGGCCTTCAGCTCTTCTGCATTGTTGGGTCTGGCATATCGCATCTTCCTCTTCACAATACCCCATAGATTTTCTATGGGGTTAAGGTCAGGCGAGTTTGCTGGCCAATTAAGAACAGGGATACCATGGTCCTTAAACCAGGTACTGGTAGCTTTGGCACTGTGTGCAGGTGCCAAGTCCTGTTGGAAAATGAAATCTGCATCTCCATAAAGTTGGTCAGCAGCAGGAAGCATGAAGTGCTCTAAAACTTCCTGGTATACGGCTGCGTTGACCTTGGACCTCAGAAAACACAGTGGACCAACACCAGCAGATGACATGGCACCCCAAACCATCACTGACTGTGGAAACTTTACACTGGACCTCAAGCAACGTGGATTGTGTGCCTCTCCTCTCTTCCTCCAGACTCTGGGACCCTGATTTCCAAAGGAAATGCAAAATTTACTTTCATCAGAGAACATAACTTTGGACCACTCAGCAGCAGTCCAGTCCTTTTTGTCTTTAGCCCAGGCGAGACGCTTCTGACGCTGTCTGTTGTTCAAGAGTGGCTTGACACAAGGAATGCGACAGCTGAAACCCATGTCTTGCATACGTCTGTGCGTAGTGGTTCTTGAAGCACTGACTCCAGCTGCAGTCCACTCTTTGTGAATCTCCCCCTCATTTTTGAATGGGTTTTGTTTCACAATCCTCTCCAGGGTGCGGTTATCCCTATTGCTTGTACACTTTTTTTCTACCAGATCTTTTCCTTCCCTTCGCCTCTCTATTAATGTGCTTGGACACAGAGCTCTGTGAACAGCCAGCCTCTTTTGCAATGACCTTTTGTGTCTTGCCCTCCTTGTGCAAGGTGTCAATGGTTGTCTTTTGGACAACTGGTCAAGTCAGCAGTCTTCCCCATGATTGTGTAGCCTACAGAACTAGACTGAGAGACCATTTAAAGGCCTTGGCAGGTGTTTTGAGTTACTTAGCTGATTAGAGTGTGGCACCAGGTGTCTTCAATATTGAACCTTTTCACAATATTCTAATTTTCTGAGATACTGAATTTGGGATTTTCCTAAGTTTGCAGTTATAATCATCAAAATTAAAAGAAATAAACATTTGAAATATATCAGTCTGTGCGTAATGAATGAATATAATATACAAGTTTCACTTTTTGAATGGAATTAGTGAAATCAACTTTTTGATGATATTTTAATTATATGACCAGCACCTGTAGATGAACTTTATCCTCTGATCAATGAGGTTCAGAACGATCGGTTTCAGAAATCAATGCTGTTCTCTTGCAGGCTGAATCAGACGTGAATCCTAAAGCTTATCCTCTGGCTGACTCCACTCTCACCAAAACCATCCTGGATCTGGTGCAACAAGCGGCCAATTACAAACAACTGAGAAAAGGAGCCAATGAAGGTACAGTAGTTACCCAGCTAACAATTTTTACTTCCCCAGACAGAACGTTCTCAAAACGTGCATTTTTTTAAGGTTAGTTTTTGGTTGTCCGGGAAGGTTTTCTTTATGTAAATAGAACGTTTTTTTTAGGTTTACAGAACATTCCCCTAACGTTCAGATAGTGAGCGAAAAACAGTATGTGACAAAAGTAGTATGTCTGAATTCACAGTTCTCATAAAAGAGTAGGGAAATAATGACTTATTTCGTTCCGGTGAAGATGCTGAAGTGTACATACGAACGACAATTTACTATCCTATGAGGCCACAGGAGAGGATTTGTGAATGACAGTGAAGTGAGTGACTGATGCTGGTAGGTCACATGATAGTGACATTATGGCAAATGTAGAAATTCCAGATCACATTCATACTATATACACATACTTTTTAGAACTCACAAAGTGAGTACTTATTCGAAATAAGTACCTGCTCAAGAGAGTATGAGATTTTGGACACAGCCCTAGTATAAGCAGTATGGAGGATTGATGGATGTCAATCAGTACTTGTCATGTTTTGTTTAAATAATAAAAATAATCTGAGCACATTAACCATTTTATGGAGGATTGAATTTGTCCAATAGTATGTAAAATGTTGTAACAACAACCCAGGTTTTGTTTCTTCAGCACCAAATAACAATGACTTCACCACAATCTAGGGATTTTTAATTTTGAAATTAATTATCGATGCTGCACAGGAAATGCCTAATATTTTTTTTTTTTATCTGTCTGGATTGTTTTTAGCCACCAAAACTCTGAACCGTGGGATTGCGGAGTTCATCGTGATGGCTGCTGATGCTGAACCACTGGAGATCATCCTTCATCTGCCTCTGCTGTGTGAGGACAAGAACGTCCCGTACGTGTTTGTGCGCTCCAAGCAGGCCTTGGGCCGCGCATGTGGCGTGTCCCGACCCGTCATCGCCACCTCCGTCACCATCAAGGAAGGCTCTCAGCTCAAGCCTCAGATTCAGTCGGTGCAGATGGCCATCGAGAGACTGCTGGTCTGAGAGTCTGCTCCTCTTAGCTTAATTTTTGTTTATGCTAAGTTTTAAAGTGTTTACTTTTAATTCTTCTTACTTTGCCATTGGTCAGTACAAGTACATGTATATTTAATTATTGAATTACTAAAATAATGAATTAGCTTTTTGTAATTTTTTTTTTTTTACTACCACTTCTGAAAACACACTTTGTTTGACATTTATGAAACATTTAAACAGTTATGAAGTAAAGCTATGTCAATCATTTTACAGACTTGTAATAAAAGAGACTCCATATTCACTGATAAACTGAAGTGCGTCTGAATACAGGATAGATAATACCTATTTGTATAATTCTACATACTGTGTGTAGGTACTTCACTGCTGATAGGAAAGTATGTTGTACACTATGGTTTAAAATTTTGGGATCAGTAAGATTTTTGTTTTTGAAAATTTTAGAAAGTCTTTTATAATCATCAGTGCTGCATTTATTTGATCAGGAATAGAGTAAAAACTCTAAAAATCTGAATTTAGTATAACTGAAAATAACTTTATATTGTAAAAAGGAATTTATTTCTGTGATCAAAGATGAATTTTCAACATTATTAGGTGAGTCTTCAGTGTCACATGATCCTTCAGAAATCATTCTAATATGCTGATTTGATTATCATGAAACATTTCTGATTATTATAAATGTTAAACAGTTTGTGCAAACCAAATTTTTTCAGGATTCTTTGAATAGTAAGCTTAACAGAACTATTTATTTGAAATAGAAATCTTTTGCAACATTATACATGTCTTCACTGTCTGTAAGTCTTCACTTTCTGTAAAAAGATTTGATAGGTAGTGTATGTAGGAGGAATATAAGTATTATGACATATCAGCAATATTTTTTCAAATTCGTCAATCTAAACGAATCTGATCTGATTTCAGACCGATAATAAGCTACTCAAATTACATATTCCGGTAACACTTTAACAATATGGTTGGATTAACTAATATTAATAGAGCAATACATTCGTTACAGTATTTATGAATCTTTGTTAATTAATATAAAACTTCATTGATTTTAATCAGATATTAGTAAATGTTGAGATTAACATGAACAGATTAATAAAGGCTTTAGAAATATTGTTCATAGTTACTGATGTAGTTAACTAATGTTAACAAATTAATCGATCATCATTTACTCACCCTCAAGTTGTTCAAAATCTGTAAAATTTTCTTTGTTCTGTTGTGTTCCGGGCTTTAAAGGTGCTATATGTATGATTTTTCATGTAATAGCTTTTTTTTATTGCCAGTGTGAGAAGTTTGTAACAAAACTTATAACAGTGTAACTTAATGACCTCATCTGTCGACATGATGCCGGTGAATTGCAGAGCTGGTGCAAACATCACTATAATCAGATGCTTTCTGAACTGCTGTTTTCTCACCGCTGTCATTTTTGTCAATTATTTTGTTACTGAAAGAAAAGCGTGCAGCAATTGCTGGCTGCAGTTGACTTAACAGCCACCGGTGTCGCTAATAACAAGGGTTTCTGAACTCTAAATAGAGCCCGCTTAAAGGATTAGTTCACTTCTGAATGAAAATTTCCTGATTATTTAGGATCAGTCATCCAAGAAGGTTGTCTTTTTTTCTTCAGTTGGAAAGAAATTAAGGTTTTTGAGGAAAACATTCCAGGATTATTCTCCATACAGTGGACTTCACTAAGGGATCAATGGGTTGAAGGTCCAAATGTCAGTTTCAGTGCAGCTTCAAAGGGCTCGACCCGATCCCAGACAAGAAATAAGGGTCTTATCTAGCGAAAATCTGCCATTTTCTAAAAAAATAAATACAATTTTATAAACTTTTTAACAACAAATGCTCATCTTGCACTAGCTCTGTGATCCGCCAATCATGACATAATCATGTTGGAAAGGTCACTCGTGACAAAGTACCGCGGTAGGACGAAAAATTCTCGTTTTCTCCAACTTAAAAATCTGACATCATTGTTTTACCTTTTTTTGTTAAGGCCATTTGTCTTTGCACGTTCGCTTTATAAACACTTGCCCGGTACTTCCGCCTCCGTCAAGCGTGACCTTTCCAACGTGATTATGTAATGTGTGGCGGATCGCACAGCAGTGCAAGACGAGCATTTGTATTTAAAAAGTATATAAAATTGTACTTAGTTTTTTAGAAAATGGCCAATCGCTTCGCTAGATAAGACCCTTATTCCTCGGCTGGGATCATGTAGAGCCCTTTGTAGCTGCAATGAAACTGACATTTGGACCTTCAACCCGTTGAACCCCAGTGAAGTCCACTATATGGAGAAAAATCCTGGAATGTTTTCATCAAAACATTTTTTTTCTTTTCAACATCTTGGATGACAGTAAATAATCAGGAAATTTTAATTCTCAAGTCTAGAACTAATCGTTTAACTTCCAGAAATCCAAACAAATAATGAGACGAGAAAAGATGGTAAAAATTGAAGCTGTAATTCAGGTTCATTCATCATACTGTGGACAATCAAGTTAAACATGGTGCACTGTGGGATACAGTACCCAGCACAGTGTGCTCGGTTGTTGTATCCTGCAGATTTTGGCAAAAGTAGTAGGTAATTTGGGTATACATACAGAAAAATTGCATACTGTGCACAATACGCAGACTCTTCACGGTTTTGATAAATGTCAGTCAACATGTTTCAGTGTATCTGTGCTAGTTACTCCATAAATCTCTCAATACAACAAGAAAACATCTAATAAATACAACAACAACAAAAAAAATATATCACCATACAAAAAGTACAAAACATTTTCACTACAACACTTCATCAGAAAACAGATCAGTACTTTTACAAGTCACAATCATGAGGTGCTCAGCGCACGAAACCCTGTACGTCACTTGAACATCACATTGAACGGATACTGTGGAGACTCTGGGATGGCGCAAAACACACACAGACTTACAATCACCACAGAAATCCATCAGTCCATCCAGCCTCACCCCATGGCGGTGGGTCGCACTGGAGAAAGCGTAGCTTATGACATGGGTGTTTTCTGAAGACCTTCCAGTGGTTGGGTCAGACCTTTTCCGTTCCTAAATAGCCCACGGAAACTGTCATGGAGCTGGGCGCTCTGAAAGCCGGCCCCTGGCCTTTCGTCCTGGCCGGTTGTGCTGCAGGTGGCACCTTGTTGCCCTCAGTCCACGGGGAACTCGGTCTCCAAGGCTGTCCCGGGACGGCTGCCCACGTGAGTGTCCTTCCGGAGCTGCAGGGAGACGCAACTCAGCCAGCTGCGGCTGGTCGGCATCTCTCCCACGATCTCCCAGCTGTCAGATTCCTCGCAGTACCGCTCTATAGTGTCATGGTACCTGCGGGGAAGTCAGTTCAATCAGAAATGCTCAACAGACAGCTGATATCACTAGCAGGCCTCAGAATGAGATTCCACAATGCGGAATATATGTGGACGGAATCACAGAATCCAGTGATAAATTGAATTTTCTGAAAAAAAATTTTATTTTCATAAATAAATTTATATAGCTGCTGTGGAGTTGATTGAACTCATCGACTAGCATGTGCCGTCATGTTAACCTTTTGTGCAAATCCAGTGTTGAATTGACCCTCGTTTGTGAAGCGGCGTAAAATGACAGCATGGTAACAACACTCTACTACAACAACTCTTCCTCTTCTCTAAAGCAGCCCTCCCTTTGTTGCATGTTCCCGGGGGCAGGGTTTATGTAAATCTTAGGGTTAGTGATGTCACTAACCTGGAAAAAGCTTGTTGTTGTCCCTACCAGCCGTTTGTTGTAGTCCTTAAACAGTGAAGAAAATACCCCTTTGCATTGAACTTTGAAAGTTGTAAATTTGCAGATGTTGTTTATGCTCAAACAGCAACATTACACACTAACTAAAGTTAAAAAAGTGAAATCGCAATCAACCAACGCTTTAAGCACATTGTGTTTGTCTATTGTTGTGACTTTGATGAGAATCAGATCACATTTTATGGCAAATTACTGCAGAAAACCAGTTAATTTCAATTCTTTTAATCTAACAGCTGGGGGCACGTCCGGGATATTCTTGCCACTGAATACACACTAAATGGAAGTTCAAACCAAAAAAGCATAATAGGTCCCCTTTAAAATTTTATTAAAAAGGAATCCAGAAAAATTTAAACAGAAAACAGAATTTGGGGGAAATCAATGGTAACTTGTGAAAAAATAAAACTGATTTCATAGGACTCTAATATATAGTATCTCTCACCTGTCCCATCCCTCCTCTCCTCCTAAAACGTAAATCTTTCCGTCCACCACTGCCACGCCGGGCCGATAGCGTCTCTCCTTCATGGGAGCGCACATGGTCCACTTGTTGGTCTTGGGGTCATAGCATTCCACCTTATCCGTGTTCTCGGTGGAGGCATGCCAGCCGCCTGCAGAGGAAGAACTATGAGCTACAGGATAAAACTCATGTGACTCATGAAATAAAGGCCTCCATATTCACCTATGACGTATATCTTTCCCTTCAGGGTACAGGCAGCAGATCCAGAGCGAGCAATCTGCATGGGTGCCACCTCAGTCCACACGCATGTTTTAGGGTTGTACACCTGCGCCAAGTCTGTGCCGTCACCATCTTCTAAAACAGCACCTCCTGTGTGTTTTCAGAAGGGAAACATTATCTTTATTCAGATTTAGGACTATAAATATTAGCATCACCAGATGGAAACGCAAAATTTGTGATTGTTTTTAAAGACACACACACTACTTGTACGCACACAAAGCCGCTTCAAACAACGTGCTAGTGCCACATTGAGTTCTCTTTCGCGCTTGAATGGACAAAAACACAAAATTATGGCAAAATTCCTGTTTTGTTGAGTATCCTTGTAAGCACAGTCTTACAAGAGTTAACTAAAGTGTTAAATGAACAGAGTTGTGAGAAAAAAAAAGACCTGCCACACGACGCGGATCTGAGATAATTTAGTCGACAGGACACAATGTGTGCGAATGGAAGGTCACTCATCTGCACCTTAACAGATTATGAGGGGTGTTCCTCAGGGGTCCGTTTTGGGGCCTCTAGTTTTTATTATCTATATAAATCATCTTGATTTTAACATTAAGAATGCAAGCTTTCATTTTTATGCTGATGACACAGTGATTTACTGCAGTGCACCCAAATATCTGCTTTTGATGTTGTGCAACTCTTGCTTGAATTTGAATCTGAATGCTAATAAAACTAAAGTCATGTTTTTCAAGATCAAAGAAACAAGCAGAAAATCTATTATCAGTTACCACCTTACAGGGTACTGAAATAGAAGTTGTGACAGAATACAAATATCTTGTTTTTTTTTTTATTTGATGAATCTCTATCTTTTAAATCTCAAGTAAATCAAATAAGGACTAAACTCAAGCTGGGGTTTTATTTTGGAAACAAAGCCTGTTTTTCATTTGAGGCAATGAAAAACCTTGCCCCCCCCATGCCAGTTCTTGATTATGGAGATGTTTTGTATAAAATTGGCACCAACCAATTAGACACTCTTTATCATGGTGCTCTCAGGTTTATAAAAAAAAAAAAAAATGTAATTTCAGAACTCATCATTCTGAGCTGTATAATAGAGTATGTTGGTCTTCACTATTGATATGCAGATTTAAAGGGTTAGTACACCCAAAAATGAAAATTCTGTCATTACTCACCCTTATGTCGTTCCACACCCGTAAGACCTTCGTTCATCTTCGAAACACAAATCAAGATATTTTTGATAAAATCAGATGGCTCAGTGAGGCCTGCATTGCCAGAAGGATAATTAACACTTTCAAATGCTCAGGAAGCTACTAAAGACATATTTAAAACAGTTCATGTGACTACAGTGGTTCAACCTTAATGTTATGAACCGACAAGAATACTTTTTATGTGCCAAAAAACCCCAAAAATAACGACTTTTCAACAATATCTCGTGATGGGCGATTTCAAAACACTGCTTCATGAAGCTTTGAAGCTTTACAAATCTTTTGTTTCGAATCAGTGGTTTGGAGTGTGTATCAAACTGCCAAAGTCACGCCACCCAGTGATGAACCACTGAAACTTCGAAACACTTATGATGTAATGAAGCCTCGTTTACTGAAATCAGGTGATTTTGGCAGTTTGATACGCGCTCTGAACCACTGATTCGAAACAACAGATTTGTAAAGCTTCAAAGCTTCATGAAGCAGTGTTTTGAAATCGCCCATCACTAGATATTGTTAAAAAGTCGTTATTTTGGGGTTTTTTTGGCACATAAAAAGTATTCTTGTCGCTTCATAACATTAAGGTTGAACCACTGTAGTCACATGAACCGTTTTAAATAGGTCTTTAGTAGCTTTCTGGGCTTCTGAAAGTGTTAATTATCCTTCTGGCAATGCAGGCCTCACTAAGCCATCGAATTTTATCAAAAATATCTTAATTTGTGTTCTGAAGATGAACGAAGGTCTTACGAGTGTAGAACGACATGAGGGAGAGTAATTAATGACAGAATTTTTTTCCTGTACTCAACAGAAAATTGCTGAGGTATATTCTTTGCATTCACAGAACTCGTATACCCTTTCATTTCCATCTGTACGAACTGAATTAGGAAAACAAGCTTTTCGGTATGCCACACCCAGTGATTGGAAGACCTTACAAAATGATTTGACAATGAGCACTTTTAAATCTTTGATCCGTGAGCTGCTAAAGGAAGAATCAAACTGCAAATATTTTTAAATGTGTATTGATTCTGTGCTGTTTTGTAATTGTAATATTGTGAGAACTGTGGCTGCTCATCTTGGCCAGGTCACTTCTGAAAAAGAGTTTCAAAGTTTTTACCTGTTTAAATAATGTTTCTACATTATATTGTAATAATTTCACACTTAATCTCCAAATAAAAATTAAAAAAAAAAAAAATTTGTTAGGTGCGATTAATCGTGATTAATTACAGAAAAATGTCTGTATTAACTAGTTGTTGTTTTTTTTTTTTAAATCGATTGTCAGCACTACTATATTTACATTATATTCAGTCCACATGCAGGTCATACAGTTGTGTTTTATTCTGGAATCAAATGCTCATTCAAGAATGCTTGGAGCTTGTGTTGGAGGAAACCCGCTACCTGTCACATAGAGTAATCCATCCAGCGCCACCACAGCAGGACTAGTGACCGCCATCTTGACCGACTCCATAAACTGCCATGTGTTTGTGTGAGGATTATAACACTCAACAGAGTCCAGACGAGAACGGCCTTCCCAGCCGCCCACAGCAAACACATATCCATCCAACATCACCAACCCTGGAAGAGCAGAACAACACTGTTGTACACTCATTCATTTATTTCAATTTTTGAAACAAGAAGGTCTTGTTTATTTCCAAACAATGGTAAGAAACAGGGCAGGGCGTAATGCTATGTTCCATCCCAAGTCAGATGTGGGATATTTGTAAAGATTTGGTATCCGTTACCCAGTTCTGATCGAGCCACGTTCATGGGTGCCATCTCTAACCAGGAGTCAAAACACGGGTCATAGCGCCACATCTCTCTACTGGCCGAGCCGTCTGGAAACTCACCGCCAGCCAAATACAGCATGGAGCCTGTATAAAAACACACAATTCAAACCAAAAAACATTGTTTGGTCATCTCTGACCACTGGCACTAGAATGCCTGTTAAACAACAACTCATTTACACTACCAACAGGAAGTTGGGGTCTGTAAGTATTTTTAAGAAATTAATACTTTTATTCAGCAATGATGCATTAAATTGATCAAACATGAAAGTAAATACTTCTATAATGTAACAAAAGATTTCCATTTCAAATAAACGCTGTTGTTTCTTCTAAATCCTAAAAATATATCAGTTTCCACAGAAATATGAAGCAGCACAACTGTTTTTTTTCAACACTGATAATACTCATAAATGTTTCTTGAGCATCAAATCATCATATTAGAATGATTTCTGAAGGATCATGTGACAATGAAGACTGGAGTAATGATGCTGAAAATTCAGCTTTACCACAGGAATACATTACATTATGCAATATATATTTATATAGAAAACAGGTATTAAATTGAAATAGTTCACAATATTACTGTTTTTACTGTATTTTTAATCAAATAAATGCAGCTTTGGTGAACATAAGAGACTTTCAAAAATATTTTAAAAATCTTATAGACTTTTGAACGGTATTCTAAATCTCATGATATTTAAGTATTCACTTACAAACAGCTATTGTTTTTCCAAAAGTGTGGTGTAAAATAATAGTCTAATTAAATCTAGTTAAAAACAGTCAAGATATGTTTTCATATAATGAACACAAGGTTAATATTTAATCATGTTCATTTATATGAACCGATATAACAATACATGGTAATAAAAAGTAATATTTTAATGTATGTTTATATTTTAAATGTTAAAAATCCCAACAATGTTGCTTTAT
This sequence comes from Anabarilius grahami, assembly GCA_003731715.1. Classification (NCBI taxonomy): domain Eukaryota; kingdom Metazoa; phylum Chordata; class Actinopteri; order Cypriniformes; family Xenocyprididae; genus Anabarilius; species Anabarilius grahami. The sequence continues at coordinate 144,919 of RJVU01005799.1, read as the reverse complement.
TTTATATCAGCAACAAAATAATTACAAATACACTGTGAATATTTAATATACTGCCAAGCCCTAGTTAAATATCAAATAAAAACGCCACTAAGCAATTGACTCAGAAAGTTGAACAGGGATGTCACATCCTTTCACACACTCACCAGTAGGGGTGGGAATCTTTAGGCACCTCACAATCCGATCTGATACTGGGAGTCGCAATCCGATTCCAAAACGATTCTTGATCTACTTTTTTTCTTATTAATTAATTAGTTTACCGACTTTAAAATCTTTTTTTAAAATTTAATTTCATATATAGTTATATGTTCTTGTTAAAATAATAATAATTAAAAAAAAATGATATATTAAGAATTTAAAATATATATATAGCTTTGAAACACAAGTAGTAAATAATAAAGAAGAACAAAGAAACATATTACAAGCAAAAAACAGAGTGCTTTTAGTATTTAAGAGTATCAGAACGTTTTCCATTCATGAGCTGTGAGTGATTTTTCTCTTTCTCATAACATATCAAGCAAAGCATCCTGTGCAATGAAGCCCATGAAGGTCCTTGCAATTCGCTTCAATCTTTTCAAATGACTATTTTATGGAAGGTTCGAGTAATGTGTGTGTTTTTGAGGAATTGGAAGCAAGCAGAATATGGGTATTTCTAAAGCACGTCATCGCGTATCTGCGGTTAAAAACTGAGCTCTGAATCAATCCAGAACTGTTGGAGAGAGAATCACGATGCATCAATGCATCGATTTTTTTCCTCCCACCCCTACTCACCAGACACGACTAGGCCGTGTTTGCTGACGGCGAAGGGCAGGCAGGCCAGACTCTTCCACTGGCTGGTGAGCGGATCGAAACTCTCCACGCTGCGCAGCACAACCTTATCATCCTCTCCTCCTACAGTCACAATCACCTCAGCTGTGCCTGACAGACACAAACACACACCAGCCACTGGATGAGTACAGTCATCCAGACATTGTGCTTGTTCCAGACCAAAGCATCCCAGGACACACCTCAGGATTACCTTAGAGTTTCTTTGGACATTACATAATTCCAATACTTCCATTTGTGTCATTTCAGAGTTTCAATGACTTTACTTCCAATGTACAATGTGGAAAGAGGACTCCAATCTAAATTTAGCTTAACCTAAATATGGTTGCATTTTATTTTAAGGTGACAAGGAATCAGATGAAAAATTTAGTTTCTAGCCCTTACAGTTCAAAAGTTATTAATGAGTGAAAATTCGTACAGCTGTTGGCAGTAGAGGGTTTGAGTTAGACACATCAAAATTGCTGTGATTAATGATTTGGCTCTTCTCTATCTGTGTGCCAAATTACAAAGAACAGCTTTCCCGCAAGTGGTTCTATGGGATGGCAACAGTCTCGAGGAAGAAGAACAGGAAGAAGAAGAGGAAGTTGGTGCTTGGCCCCTAAAAATCCAGAATTAGCTGGGGAATTGGCTCGGATGTAACTGTAGAAACAAATGGAATTGGCTGACAGTGTAAATGTGGTGATAATGCATGCCGAAGGCGTTGTTGCAGGACAGGTTTAGGGTCATAGATACTGCGGTCACCTGTTGCGCGTCGAGGCCGTGCTCGGGGGCTGTACAGCTCTCCTCTGCGGTCCTGCAGCAGCAAATAGTCCTTGGCCTCAGAGATCAGCTTCTGGCACTTGAGCGACTCCTTTACAACACCCAGAGTCTCGACGACGTCATGAATGTAGTACGGACTGATGAGCGGCAGCCTGATGTGCTCTAGAACCTACAAACCACAGTCACAATCACATGTGATCAACTGAAAATATTTCGTCCAAAACCGAACATAATCCGATCACATATCCCCCTTTAGTACTAGTAACAGCACAAAATAAACATGAATGAACAAGGATGGAAATCAATTATGTCTCATTTAATCTCTCAATCAGTGTTTCAACCGCAAGACATCAATAAAACAGCTTGTAAACAATATGACACTTACCCCAGGAAAGCCATTAAAGGGGTCATGACATGAGAAATCAAATTTGCTTTGATATTTTGACATATAAGTGGTCTTTCTTAGGACGTTTCAGAGCTTAAAACAACCTCATTATAAACAAAACATTTAAAGGATTAGTCCACTTTTAAATAAAATGTTCCTGATCATTTACTCACCCCCAAGTCATCCAAAATGTCCATGTCTTTCTTTCTTCAGTAGAAAAGAAATTAAGGTTTTTGATGAAAACATTCCAGGATTTTTCTGCTTATAGTGGACTTCAATGTCCTCCAGAAGGTTGAAGGTCAAAATTACAGTTTCAGTGCAGCTTCAAAGGGCTTTAAACAATACCAGATGAAGAATAAGGGTCTTATCCAGCGAAACGATCAGTCATTTTCTAAAAAAAATCAACTGTATATGCTTTATATAAACAAACATTCACCTTTTAAGTGCCTCTGCCAAAACCGCATTTCCGTATTCTCCAAAAAGTTTACGCTGTATGTCCTACGTCTTCCCTATTCTACTAATGGAAAAAATGTACCTTTTCTGGGTACTCAAAGCGCTTTACATATAGAAGGGGGATATATTTTCACTGTAACGCACACACATACAGTATAGCTCAGAGACTTTGTTACATCACACGCAAATCGCTCACACAGAATCAGTTCTGTGATTTCTCAGTAAAATAGCTTAGAAACTGAAAAGTTCTAGCATGCAGTACTGTGCAGAAGTCTTAGGCACGTCAGTATTTTCACCCCCCAAAAAAGGTTTTAAGCCAGTTATTTATATCTTTTGCTGTAGTGTGTCAATAGAAAATCTCGGTTCACGTTTCCAAACATTCATTTTGCCATTAATTGTAATAATCCAGTGAGATTTTTGAATACACAATAAGACTGATAACAGCCGGTGCTCCACATGGAGATCAGAGCTCACCATCATCAAATCCGTCTGTGATTACATGAAGAAACATATGAAACTGAGACAAACCAAATCCAGAAGAACTGTGGCCGTGTCTCCAAGAGATTAAGAAACCTGCCTCCAAAGCTACCTGAAAAATGATGCCCAAGTGTACCTGGACAAGAGCGGTTTTAAATGCAAAGGGTGGTCACACAAAATATTGTTTTGATTTAGTTAATATAAGTTAATTGATAAATAAAATCTATTTATAACTATTTTTTTTAAAACATCCTCACTTTACAGCATTTTTACACAAGTGCCTAAAACTCTTCACAGTACTGTATCTTTGCAGGCAGGTTTCTTCAAGCATCTTAGAGACACGGCCACAGTTCTCCTGGATTTAGTTTGTCTCAGTTTCATCTGTTTCTTCATGTAATCACAGACGGATTCGATGATGGTGAGATCAGATCACTGTGTGGAGCACCGGCTGTTGTCAGACTCCTTGTGTATTCAAAAATCTCACTGGATTATTACAATTAATGGCAAAATGAATGTTTGGAAATATGAACAGATATTTCCTATTGACACACTACAGCAAAAGATATAAATAACTGGCTTAAAACCTTTTTTGGGGGGTGAAAATACTGACGTGCCTAAGACTTTTGCACAGTACTGTATATTTCTCAGTAAGTAAAACCCACACCTTCAGTATTAGTACAGAGATGCTGCCAGGTGGAATTAATTCACATGGAATCACTCTCTATAATGCAATCATATAAATGTAATCTTTACTGTGCTACTTTATCAGTATCTGATTTAGAACGAGAAATTTAAAAAATCTGAAGTCGTTCAACCCCTAATTATGATGATGCTTATCTTAGAAAATGTCACTAATTGCAACCTAAAATCATTCCTGTACATTCAGAATTGCTTTACATTCCCATGAGATACGCAATGAGCTTTTCTCAAGAGCCGCAACTAAGGTCTAGTCTTTAAATAACTGCATAGCAACAATAATAGGCAAACACAGCAATCCGATCCCATCCAATCAGGGCTAGTTTTACGTTTCTCACACAGCCCTGTGAAGTGAAGTGACAACTCTCTTTATAATCATAGCCTGTTAGGAGCATGTGACCTTTCACGGGTTTAGTTCATCAAAACACACAAAGGCAGCTAATCCCAGACATCTGCTGGAGCTCCACCACAGACATCATAATACACAAACCCCCAGCTCCCTAGGAAACATGTCTCAAATGAGCAGAAATCTCTCAGATTTCCTTAAAAATATCTTCATTTGTGATTGTGTTTTATGGGTTTGGAATGACATAAGGGTGAGTAAATGATGACAGCACTTTTGAGTGAACTATCCCTTTAAACAATAAATATGTTTTGAGATGATCTGATTGCCTGAAATGTTGCATCCTCAAACTCTATTGTTACTGCCTGATAAGTTTTATGGCATTACTAAAAGTCCATAGAGAACTAGCACTGATCAGGAAGATGTCAATATGTTTTATGACTGACCTTCTCAAAGCTTTGTCTGCGTGATGGGTTTTTCTCTAGCCAAACAATGGCTGCCTCAAACACGGTCTCCTCTTTTGGCACATTCAGATGGTCACTGGAAATTATCTCTGTCAGTTTATCGGCACAAAGAGAAAGAAACTCCTCCTGTAGGGTGAAGGAGAAGAGAGGGAAGGTGTATATCCATGGTATAATGAACTCTTATCTGAAAATATCAATGACAGATTCCTCATGGCATCACACCTTTACAATTAAGAGAGTCAAGGCTGAAATCATGTCATCTTTCTAATACTGAAAAGTATTCATCACTGTTTTGACACATTCTAGGTTTTATTTTCACTTACAACGTTAGTCAAGTTTTCTGCCACATTTTGCCATTAAAGGGGTAATTCACCAATGGAAAGGTGGGCTTTAAAAAAAAAAGGCCGTCTATGCAGTAGGAATCTGTGCTACATGTCTAGAGAAAACAAAGAAAAAAAGGCTCCCATATTTTGATTTTGGTACAAAAATGCAGGAGTTTGATCTTATATAAGATAAAAGCCCCTGCAGAATTACACTAAAACAATTACAGCTGTCATGATTAAAGTGAAAATGAATAAAATGTGTCATGTTTGTTCATGTTGCATCAAAGATATCTTTTATACACATTGTTTATTGCAGCATTTTTGCACACACCTATCTGTTGAGCGTATGAATGCAATGGCCAATCAGAAGTGTATATAGATGAATAAACAAACAGTTATTGGTTTGATTTGTCTTTGTGGCCTAAAATAATATGCCATTTTTCCACACACGCATTTGTAATGTATTTAATCATTTGACATTAATAATTATTATTACAATATCAAGGGCAATAACCAACAATAATTTGTGTCATAATACTTGTAACCCTTCCCTGTAATGAGGTCCTGTTTTATCATTAAATATGTTTTAAAATTACACGAACCTCATTAAAAATAATATAATATTAAATTGTTGTGTAAATACATGTGTATAAGAAAAAGAAATATGTATGCTTATTGCTTAGGATTATTATGTTTTTTCTTTTATGGGTATTTCTATAATTAATTTCAAACATATTTTTGTGTCAATCCATTTATGAATGTTCGTTTTATCCATTATATCTTTTGATATCATATACTCATAGTTCATCTCCTCATATTCATATGTTCTATTCAGACCAGACCTATAGTTCACCTCTGCTCTGAAAATGTACATGTCTAAATTCTGCTGCCACTTCTCTAAAAGTTGAGACATGTCCTTCTGCAAAGTCTGGTCTAATAGGAAATGTTGCATGAGTTCATGCTTTTTGATCTGATATAGTTTATAACAGAGAATTCTGTGTGGAATTTAAATGTTTCCCACTAGATCTCGCCTTGATGACGAACTCAAATGCTGGATCTCCCAGCTCTGTTTAGTAACAGTGTCGTGTGATCAAGATTGGCCCGCGAGTAAACCTATTCTGAGCTAGTGCTGCACTGTCTATTATTGCTCTGAACTGATAAACTGTCAGTGCAGCGGAGCTCAAATGAGTAGCGCAGTTTCGTTCCGCTTTCGTTTCATTTGCAGTTTGATGTTTCTAATATTCAGCAGAAATGGCAGATTTTATTAGTTGTGGTGACACCAGTGTGACCTCTAACAAAATTTAGACTCACCGGCAGGGAAAAAGGTAGTAAAATGACCATGTCGCAGTCATTCATTGTTTTATTGTTTAAATAATCCACTTATTTACTTATAAATAAAATCACTTTTATTCATACCTCCTCCTGACTGGATCTAACTGCAACACATTTATGCCGCCATTAAACTGCCTGTAAGTGGAAATGAACATGTTATGTCAGATGCTCCTTCTGTTCCACCTTTGCAGAGCAATGACGGCTTTTGTTGATGCTGATCAATTTTACTGGGAACATACGTAAATGTTCAACATAAGAAACAGCACACAGACAGATTTGATAATGTAATTATAAAAATAGCCCTCACAAAGGCAATCACTTCCAGGCAGCAACTAAATATCCGCCCTTAATGAGAAAGGTAATGTCTATGTCTAGTCTGTGGTAACTGTGTATGACTTTAGGAGCGGCTCTAAAGTGTGACGGCCCTGTGCTTGAGTTCACCTGTTGGCAAACGCTGCTGAAGTGCTGCTGGATGTACTCCATGCTGCGTCGCTCCAGCTCTCGGCACGAGTGCGCCTCGGCGAAGCAGTGGATGCCCACGCAGTTCATCTCATCCATCTGTCGCTCCATGAACCTGCAACAGGCCTCCCGCACCGCCATCACGTCCAGCAGATTAGCGGCCGCCAGCAGCGCCTGCACGTTGGCCTTGGAGATCACCACCTCCGCCGTGTAGGCGTAGCTCACCAGCATGCCGATCATCTGCGGCTCCACCCCGTTGATGGCCACCCGCTCCTGCCGGGACTCCATCAGGTCGGTGGAGAACATGGCCTGTGCCAACAACACAGCACAGCTTTAAGCTTTCAGCAGGGAATTAATCGATCCATTAACAAAAGTTTTAATGTACAGCATCTTCATCATGTGACTGATAAGAGTGATTTGAGTAGAACTTAGTGGATCGATTAAGCCCCTGCTGAAAGCTAAAAATACTGTTTATACTTTTAGACATTTATTTTTAACTCAAATTTTCAATAATGTTTCTGCACTGATGATGACTACTGATGACTACTTTGGTTTCTGACCATACAGTGATAAAAACATTTTTATAGCTAAATCAAAAACAACTATTAAGTTATATTAAAAAACCTTATACACAGCAATTTATGATTTTGGTCATATCACTCACAGCTAGAAATATAATTATAAATTATATAATATTAGCTAATATTTTTACTTTAAATAGTGCACAATTCATTCTTTTCTAGAGGTAATTGGTGGATATCAATATTTCGAGATTTGGCCAATAACCACATCCACTTGATTAATTAGCAGAAGTCTCAAAGTAAGTAAAAGAAATAATAAAAATACCATATGTGTCAAATGTATAATTATTAAAATATTAGATATACAATGCCCTCCACAATTATTGGCACCCTTAGTAAATATAAGCAAAGGCGGCTGTGAAAATAAATCTGCATTGTTCATCCTTTTGATCTTTCATTAAAAAAAATTCACAAAATTCTAACCTTTCATCAAAGTAAAACAATTGAAAGTGGGGGAAACTCACATTATGAAATAAATGTTTTTCTCCAATACATGTTGGCCACAATTATTGGCACCCCTAGAAATTCTTATGGGTAAAATATCTCTGAAGTATATTCCCAATCATATTTACATTTTTTAGCACACCAGGGTGATTAGGAGAATGAAATTGCCCAGTCATGACTTCCTGTTTCACAGGAGTATAAACATGAGAAAACACAAAGGCCAAATTCCTGGAATCATTCATCATAATGGGTAAAACCAAAGAATATAGTTCTGATGTGCAGCAAAAGATTGTTGAGCTTCACAGAATAGAAAATGGCTATAAGAAAAAAGCTAATGCATTGAAAATCCCCATTTCCACCATCAGGGCAATAATTAAGAAGTTCCAATCAACTAAAGATGTTACAAATCTGCCTAGAAGAGGACGTGTGTCTAAATCGTCCTAATGCGCGGTGAGGAAGAAATTTTGAGTGTCCAAAGATTCTCCAAGGATCACAGCTGGAGAATTGCAGAGATTAGATGAGTCTTGAGTTTCAGAAAGCCTAAAAAAAATTATCAAACAGAACCTACATCTCCACAAGTTGTTCCGCAGGGTTTCATGAAAAATCCTCTGCTCTCATCCAGAAACAATCTCCAGAAAACTCAGTTGTCAGACACTGGAACTTCAAACGGGACCGGCTTCTATGGTCAGATGAAACTAAAAAAAGCGTTTTTTGGCAGCAAACCCACCAGATGGGTTTGGTGCACACATGGATAAAAAGTACCCCATGCCCACGGTTAAATATGCTGCTGGATCTTTAATGTTGTGGGCCTATTTTTCTGCTGGAGATCCTGGACATCTTGTTCAGACACATGGTATTTTGGATTCTAGCAAATACCAACAGATAAAAAAAATCAAAACCTGACTGCTTCTGCTAGAAATCCAATAATGGGCCATGGTTGGATCTTCCATCAGGACAATGATCCAAAACAAACATCAAAACCACCACAAAAATGTGTCAGTGAGCACAAAATGAAGCTTCTGCCATGCTCGTCCCAGTTCCCTGACCTGAAACCTAAAGAAAATTAGTGGAGTGAACTAAAGAGCAAAAGCACCAGCATGGAGCTGGGAATCTGAAGGATCTGTAGAGATTCTGCATGAAGGAATGGTCTCTGATCTCTTGTCAGGTGCTCTCCAAACTCATCAGGCATTATAGGTGAAGACTCAGAGCTGTTATCTTGGCAAAAGGAGGTTGCAAAAAGTTTTGAATAAAAGGGTGCCAATCATTGTGGCCAACCTGTTTTGGAGAAAAACATTTATTTCATAATGTGATTTTCCCCCCACTTTCAATTCTTTTCCTTCAATGAAAGGTTATAATTTTGTGAATTTTTTGAAAGAAAGATGAAAAGGATAAACAATGCAGATTTATTTTCACAGCCGCCTTTGCTCATAATTACTAAGGGTGCCAATAATTGTGGAGGGCACTGTACATTGTGATATTTTCTTGCTTTTAAATAAATAAAAATTGTGTTGTTGTTTTTTTAATTATTAATGCAAGTTGAAAAATATACCGCAAAAACAGTTTTAGGTAATCATAATAATTCAGGAAATAACTGTAAAAGACCAGTGTTTACGGTTTATTTAAATTAGGATATTTTACTTTAATTTTAATTTTTTGGCTGCCAGTCATTTAACCATTTTATCATGTAACTGTTTTGTTACTGTTTAATTACAGATTATTTTTGTAACTTTACAAACATTTGTATGTCATTTAAAAAAAAAAAAGAAAATACTGTATAATTATATTTTTCTGAATAAAAATGTGAATTACTGTAATTTGTCATTAATGTCAATACTTAATATTAATTTTAAAAAAATTAAAAAATAACTTAAAGTTGTTAATTTACAGATATTGTTTGTAATTTTACAGTTTTGAGTACAATTTAAAAGATGAGAAAACTACCGTAAAAAAAATAAAAATTATTTTCCGTTTTATAAAATTATTATTTTTTTTTTTTACAGTGTACGTTTACACGACAATGATGTACTAAAAATTGAAAAGTTTTTCTTTTACATTTTTCGCATACAGACGACATCATAGTCAAAATTATCCCCGTTCACACAGATTTGTGAAAACGACTCAAAACGCTGTATTACTCATTCCAGGCCAGTAGATGGCGATGTCACTCTGTAAAGAAACACTACGCACCTATTGACCCTATGCTACTGACTGAACACGTAATACACAATCACACGATGTCACCGTTTTCACAAATTTACCTTTTTGTAGTTTACACAGAGACAATAACGGGATCCTTTTCAAAAACATGCACTTTGAAATCAGTTTTCAAAAGTTTGAGTTTCAAGACCCTCAAAACGGTATTAACCCAAAGAAAGGTATTTAACTTAATTTTCACTTACATCCACCGATAAAACAGGGCATTTCAGGCACCTTTATTTCCCAGGGTTTGAGCAAATAGTTTTTTCATTAAAATTTTAAATTAAATTTTAATTTCAGATAGAAAATGAAAAAAAAAAAAAAAAAACTGTGCTGATTTGGGGGGAAATTGGCAGAATAACATGGAATGCACCAAGCATGTCACGAGTCCTGAAAAGCAAAGCCAAAGCGCCTCGATCGCCCCCTGGTGGCTGGAAGTAGTATAGGTCATAAACCCCGCCCTCTCCATGTATTCCAGTGGGACATGAGACGAATTAAACAATTAAATTACACTTCAAATATTTTTTTCCCAAAGACAATTTCTGTCATATTAGGCTGTTTTTAATCATGCTGGTGTTAGTTCAAGTGTTCATTCTTTAAATAAGTTTGGTTTTAGTTAGTTATTTGATGCTATAAAAAGGGTGGTGAGACATCATGATTGACAGCTGAGAATGACAGCTTCTCGCCAACAGACTTTTTTCTGGATCTTCGCGAGATGACTGCTGAGCTTTAACCTTAATTTCTACATTTCCATAACTGTTTATTTCACACCGAAATAATGAGTTGTTCTGAGTTTGGGCGGGACCTTGATATTGCGGCTCCACTTCGTGCTCACTACTGCTCAGACTCGAGCCTCAAGATGTCAGCGCCATATAAACAACCTGGCGGCTTCACTTACTACAATGGAAGAGAGTGAAGGTGCGTCATCCATCTTTTTCTACAGTCTATGGAATGCACTTAGGCCCTGTTTCCACCTGGTATTAAGATGCGGATCACATGTAGATGACACCAAATACAGGTGTAAATGGGGTGTAAAACATTTTGAGCTTGTCCACTTTCGACCATTTCCAGAGGTAGTCAAAAACGCATTCGACCGGATTGCTTTCGTAGTGTAGACGCTTATGTGGTCAAATGTGTTTGAACAGCCACAAAAGACGGTCTGCTCTCAGCCTGCTGACCTAATGAGTTATGGGAAGCGCGCCAGCCAGACGGGATTTAAACTTTGTCAGCGGAAGACCCTGGTTTGGATTGAAGATGAAAAATGTACCAAGCACAATGTTCTCTCAACATTCCTGATTAACACGCACTCACAGTGTTCAGCATGGTCTTGCGGCTGTCAGAGCAGAAATGAAAGCTGATGCGCTCTGAATGTTTTACTGTCATCTCCGGTCACGTTCATATGTAAATTGTGTGAGATTATTTTGTCCATTAGATCGAAACATCTGAAAAACCCATACATTTACCCGCCCACAGACCCTCCCCTCAAAGAAATCAGGACAGACGTGGTTGAAAGTGGACAAAAGAGACAGATTAAAATACCAGGTGGAAATGGGTATGTCTCCCTTGTCCACTTGTGATCCGATCGACCAAAACGCATCTTAATGCCAGATGGAAACAGAGCCTTAGACATGGTAAAATGTGTGTAACAAAGCATATTGCTTGCTAAAAGTGCTTTGGCACTTTCTATTAGGCAACCTGACTGTTTTGTCATTACCTGAAAATAGGAGCTGAAGGAGGCCAGAACAATCCGGTGACAGGGAAACTCCTGCCCTCCGCAGCACAGAGTCACGTCACAGAAGGCGTTATTGAGCCGTAAGCTGTTCAAGCCTTCCAGCACTTTGTTGGGATGCCGAGCCTCCACAAACACGTAGTCCTCGCTGTCCAGAGAGGACAACGGGAAGCCGGAGTCCTCCACAGTGGGAGACGGAGGGAGCGTGGAGGTGGACGGAGAGGTGGCCGGCAGATTCACAGCCATTATTTCCATCTCAACAATCAATCAGGCTGATGAAAAAAATAGATGAGCACACGATTCAAGCATGCTACACATCATTTAAAACTATTACAGCACTTTCTAAGTCTTGTATAATAAATATCCATGTAGTTTTATGACTATATAACAACTGAGAGGCTATATGAAATATTGTTCTTAAAGGTGCCATCGAACGTTTTTTTACAAGATGTAATATAAGTCTAAGGTGTCCACTGAATGNTAAGTATGGTATTTATTTGGATGTTTACATTTGATTCTGAATGAGTTTGATGGTGCTCCGTGGCTAAAGCTAACATTACACACTGTTGGAGAGTTTTATAAAGAATGAAGTTGTGTTTATGAATTGTACAGACTGCAAGTGTTTAATAATGAAAATAGCGACGGCTCTTGTCTCCGTGAATACAGTAAGAAACGATAGTAACTTTAACCAACAGTAGCCTACATTAGCAACATGCTAACGAAACATTTATAAAGACAGTTTACAAATATCACTAAAAATATCATGTTATCATGAATCATGTCAGTTATTATTGCTCCATCTGCCATTTTTCGCTGTTGTTATTGCTTGCTTACCTAGTCTGATGATTCAGCTGTGCACAGATCCAGACGTTAATACTGGCTGCCCTTGTGTAATGCCTTGAACATGGGCTGGTATATGCAAATATTGTGGGCGTACATATTAATGATCCCGACTGTTACGTAACAGTCGGTGTTATGTTGAGATTCGCCTGTTTTTCGGAGGTCGTTTAAACAAATGAGATTTACATAAGGAGGAGGAAACAATGGGGTTTGAGACTCACTGTATGTAATTTCCGTGCACTGAACTCTTGTTATTCAACTATTCCAAGGTAATTCAATTTTCCATTCGATGGCACCTTTAAGTTACAGCACAGGACAATTTAAACAAACTGTGAAAAAAGTTATTGAAATATTGTGAAAAACTAAATATCAACAAAAAAGATTTTAAAATGACACATTTTAACCTAAAATCTTATTTTTTAATAAACTGCACAAGTAAAAAAGTATACAATAACAAATCTAACTATTATTTTGTCATTGCAATAAATTAGATAAAAATAGACACATTTGCTGTAACATTTACATTACTAACATAAATGTTATACCAATATATTGTAAAATGTTTTACAAAAATATATTTAAATACATATATTTAGATATAAATGTATTGTATATTAATGACAGCAAGTCTAACATTAATGTCAGATGGTATTTTGACGGGGAAAAAATAAGCATGCATAAACAACCTGTCAAATTACATCAAATGTCAATTCAGTTCAGCTCATGGATCATTTGTGTCGTTTATGTTTATTATTCTTAAGTTACTACAAAGGAATAAAATAATTTATGTTGGTGTGGTGTATATATTTAAATATTAGCGATTCAACAGGCAGAAATTAACTCCCACAGTCTCATAAAGTAAAACATGTAAGGGGGAGTTGACTGGTTAATGCAGCTAGTAAACGCCTCCAATAATTCACACGAATGATGAGTAACGTTAACAGTATAGTCGAAGTCGCTGGAAGCGGTAACGACACACATCTGAAAACAACAGCAGCATGATCTTACCGAAAAACATGTCTGAGTTGAAATCAGCTGAAATTCTCCATATCTTCACCTGCAACTGTTTATGAAGAGTCGTGACGCCATGTCTTCTTCTTTAAAAACAGACTGAGGCGCAGGAATCGAAACATGAAGTATCAGCGCCGCCTCTCGATCTGGAGGTTTTAAGCGTTTCAGCATCTAACGGTGCTTGTGCAGCTGATCACATCGTCATGTTATAAATTAGACAACATGATCTGGGTTGCAAACCCTTCCATGATAATATTCTGCATGTTGTTTTATTTAAAAGACAGTAACTGTATCGCATTGTTGTCTGTTAACCAAGCTACTTTGTTAGGTTGTGTTTTTCGTTTTTTTTTTTTTTTTAATGGATTCAATTAAATTTCAGATGTACATTTGCAGTTTAATAAACAACATAAATGTGCGTTGCATTGTTGTCCTAACACTCTTTTTTATGTCTTTGTATTAACAGCGTACAACTTTGAGTAAAACATGCTTGAGAAATTAAGGCAATCAGTTTCCACACTGTAAAAATATCGCCTTGGTTTAACTCAAAAATAATTGAGGCAACTATTTGCATCAAAATTGGAGTATTTTGAACTCATCTAAGGCCTTGTTTACACTGCAGGTCTTGATGCAGGTCCAATTCAGATTTGTTGCCTATATCTGATGTTTTTGACTGTCCGATTACATGATCTTTGTGACCCATATCCAATTCATGCGTTTACACATCTGAAACACTGCGCATGCTTACAGGGGGGGTTCTTGCACCGCACACAAAATATCCTCGAAAACAGATTTGTTACTGTTCAAGCCTTTAATTTGATCTCGAACTGACTGTTCTCAGCACCACATGGTGAGAAGGCAGGTAACTTCAGCCGTCGACCACTGCCCTGCATTTTCCTCCTCCATGTTTCCTGTGTTGTTGTCATTTACCACCTTGGCACATATCTGATTTAAATCAGATTTATTTCCACTTATGTATGAGGCCTGAAACCGATCTTGAAATATCCGAATGTTTACGTTTTTTTTCCCCGTTTACACGGTCATATAATAGATCCAATCTGTGTCACATATGCGCAAAAAATCGGAATTGGTTCACATTTCACTGACAGTGTAAACAAGGCCAAATTTTTTACCAATTAGACTTTATGGCCCGGTTTCACATACAGGGCTTAGACTAAGCCAGGATTAGGCCTTAGTTCAATTGGGGCATTTAAGTAGCTTTTATAAACGTTCACAAGAAGAAAAAAAAACATTACTGGTGTGAATCTTGACACAAAACAATGGCTAACAATGTTGCTTTCAGTTAAAATGGCTACAAAATGCATTTTAGTCTAGGACTGGCTTAAGCCTTGTCTGTGAAACCTTAAAGGGTTAGTTCACGCAAAATATTTTAAATATTATATTATAAAGCGAAGAGAATATTTTTGGTGTGCCAAAAAAAACAAAATAACGCCTTATTTAGTGATGGCCGATTTCAAAACACTGCTTCAGGAAGCTTCGGATCATAATGAATCAGCGTGTCGAATCTGCTGTTCGGAGCACCAAAGTCACGTGATTTCAGCAGTTTGGCAGTTTGACACGTGATCCCAATCATGATTCGATATGCTGATTAATTATGATCCGAAGCTTCCTGAAGCAGTGTTTTGAAATCAGCCATCACTAAATAAGTCGTTATTTTGTTTTTTTGGCGCACCAAAAATATTCTTTTCGCTTCATAATATTAATATTGAACCACTGAACTCACATGAACTGATTTAAATATGTTTTTAGTACATTAATGGATCTTGAGAGAGGAAATGTCATTGCTGGCTATAGAGGCCTCACTGAGCCATCGGATTTCAACAAAAATATCTTAATTTGTGTTCCGAAGATGAACGAAGGTCTTAGGGGTGTGAAACAGCATGAGGGTGAGTAATAAATGACAGAATTTTCATTTTTGGGTGAACTAACCCTTTAAGTAACCAACTTTATCAGTTGTGCCAAATTAGGTTAAATGAACATGAACTTTGTTCACTTAAGTTAATTTATTTTCATAAAGTCATAAAGTTATTCCAACTAAACTATATATTCAAATAACTTTAAATTTGTGAAGTTGAAAATAAAAATCCTCACCTGCCACTTCATTAAAATACACCTGTTCAGCTGCTCATTAATGCAAATATCTAATCAGCCAATCACATGGCAGAAACTCAATGTGGCATGGACAAAATGACGTGCTGAAGTTCAAACTGAGCATCAGCTGGTCTGAGTATTTCAGAAACTGCTGATCTACTGGGATTTTCACACACAGAGAATGGTCTGAAAA
The DNA here is from genome assembly GCA_003731715.1 of Anabarilius grahami. Taxonomy (NCBI): domain Eukaryota; kingdom Metazoa; phylum Chordata; class Actinopteri; order Cypriniformes; family Xenocyprididae; genus Anabarilius; species Anabarilius grahami. Next base: position 129,303 of record RJVU01005799.1, on the reverse strand, counting down.
AGATAAAATATCCAGTGAGCATCAGTTCTGTGGGTTAAAATGCCTTGTTGATTCCAGAGGTCAGTGGAGAATGGTCAGACTGGTTCAGCTGTTAGAAAGGCAACAGTAACTCAACTAAGCACTCGTTACAGCCGAGGTCTGCAGAAGAGCATCTCTGAATACACAGCACGTCCAACCTTGAAGCAGATGAGCTACAGCAACAGAAGACACACGGGTGCCACTCCTGTCAGATAAGAACAGCCAAGTGAGGCTACAATTCACATGGGATCACCAAAATTGGATAATAGAAGATTGGAAAAATTTTACTTATACCCAGCTAACAGGGAATGCTCTCATAAATTTAGCTAATGTTCTGGCAAGGTGCTTTCAAAGTTATGAAAAAAACATTCTTCCAGTAATGTTAAGGGTACATAATGCACACAGTTTCGGCCAATCTCATGTTAATCTTGAATACCTATAGAGTAGTACAGAATCCTTCATATCTCCGAAAAGTCTTTTGTTTGATCAGATTTATTAAAGAAAGATACAGAGTCTTTCCGAAAACAGCCGAGCTCCCGTTCCACATGCTGTAACTTTTGATTTCTTCATGTGATCGCCAAAAATTTGATACAGCTCACATATAGAGGAACTTCACCAAAAAAGAATGAATCCGCTACCATATTTCCTTCATGAGATATACCGTTTTAAATTAGAAAGATATGTAAATATTCCCTTTTTTCCACATTTTTTTTTGCTGCTTATTTGCAGTTTCTCAGCATGAGAATGTCCAAATTTTAAAAAATAAAAATTTAAAAGGTTTGCTTTCAAACGATACCAACTTTTTGACTCTCCTTGCTATAGTTTTGGAGTTACGAGTCTTTACTTTTTTGTCACTCAGAAAAAAAACCCTCTGAAAATTCCCTCAGGGCTTAAGGGGTTAACCAATAAAAAAGTGATTGCAACTTTCAGACACAACTTTATCCTTATTTTGATTTGATTTTAATTTAAGGCGGTTTCTATGGTTATTTTAATGACAAATGTCATTGAGAGCGCATCAAAGTAATGTGTGAGCACAAATCTCTCAGCTCCACTTAACGCTAGGTTCTTTGGGAAGCAAAGGTTATCTTTCCCTCACAACCAAAAACACACTTCTTTAGTGACATTGTTGACTTCTAGGTCTAAAAACAAAGTGATAAATTCTTTCTCGAGCAAGTCCTGTGCAGCGCTGCCAATGACTTTCGTAACCCGAACGAAGCATGTGGATGAGCGTACTCTTGCTCTTGCTCTGGTTGATGTGTGTGTTCTCTTCCCGGAGAAGTGCCCATACAAGGAATTACGCCCTTTATCACGTAATACAGGGCCATACTCGAAGAAAAAAAAAACGTTCCAAAACATGTAGGAAATCTCAAGGAGTATATTTGGCACAGAAATACTCCGCCATACGTCCAACACATTTTTTGAAACTTTGGCCATGTTTAGCAAGAGAATCCAACTCTTTAACATTTTAAACTGTTAACTGTCACCCCCACTTTTTTTTTTAGACAAGAAAATGCACTATCCAAACTTAAATGGTTGTAATTCAAGAATACTTTGGAGTATAGACATAAGGCTGGTCTTGTTTTAAAGATGAAATTTGGCAGATTATTGTGAAATAACTTATGTAAGTGAAACAGAAAATAAGTTATAGAAGTTTAAGTTTATGAAAATGTAAAATGTAAAAATATAATATTTTATATTTTATATAAAATATATATTTTACAAAACAAGTTTTACTCTAAAACTGCAAGGAAATCAAAGCCAAAAATCTGAACAAGATGTGTTCCATATTTCAGGTTGATATCTCAAAAAATGAGCTTTCAGTAAGATTTTGTTTGGGCGCAGTACCACACTTTTTCACTAGATGACATCCAAGCTCCATTACTAACCATATAANTGATCCGAAGCTTCCTGAAGCAGTGTTTTGAAATCAGCCATCACTAAATAAGTCGTTATTTTGTTTTTTTGGCGCACCAAAAATATTCTTTTCGCTTCATAATATTAATATTGAACCACTGAACTCACATGAACTGATTTAAATATGTTTTTAGTACATTAATGGATCTTGAGAGAGGAAATGTCATTGCTGGCTATAGAGGCCTCACTGAGCCATCGGATTTCAACAAAAATATCTTAATTTGTGTTCCGAAGATGAACGAAGGTCTTAGGGGTGTGAAACAGCATGAGGGTGAGTAATAAATGACAGAATTTTCATTTTTGGGTGAACTAACCCTTTAAGTAACCAACTTTATCAGTTGTGCCAAATTAGGTTAAATGAACATGAACTTTGTTCACTTAAGTTAATTTATTTTCATAAAGTCATAAAGTTATTCCAACTAAACTATATATTCAAATAACTTTAAATTTGTGAAGTTGAAAATAAAAATCCTCACCTGCCACTTCATTAAAATACACCTGTTCAGCTGCTCATTAATGCAAATATCTAATCAGCCAATCACATGGCAGAAACTCAATGTGGCATGGACAAAATGACGTGCTGAAGTTCAAACTGAGCATCAGCTGGTCTGAGTATTTCAGAAACTGCTGATCTACTGGGATTTTCACACACAGAGAATGGTCTGAAAAAGATAAAATATCCAGTGAGCATCAGTTCTGTGGGTTAAAATGCCTTGTTGATTCCAGAGGTCAGTGGAGAATGGTCAGACTGGTTCAGCTGTTAGAAAGGCAACAGTAACTCAACTAAGCACTCGTTACAGCCGAGGTCTGCAGAAGAGCATCTCTGAATACACAGCACGTCCAACCTTGAAGCAGATGAGCTACAGCAACAGAAGACACACGGGTGCCACTCCTGTCAGATAAGAACAGCCAAGTGAGGCTACAATTCACATGGGATCACCAAAATTGGATAATAGAAGATTTGAAAAATGTTACTTATACCCAGCTAACAGGGAATGCTCTCATAAATCTAGTTAATTTTCTGGCAAGGTGCTCTCAAAGTTATGAAAAAAACATTCTTCCAGTAATGTTAAGGGTACATAATGCGCACAGTTTCAGCCAATCTCATGTTAATCTTAAATACCTATAGAGTAGTACAGAATCCTTCATATCTCCGAAAAGTCTTTTGTTTGATCAGATTTATAAAAGAAAGATACAGAGTCTTTCCGAAAACAGCCGAGCTCCGGTTCCACATGCTGTAACTTTTGATTTCTTCATGCGATCGCCACAAATTTGATACAGCTCACATATAGAGGAACTTCACCAAAAAAGAATGAATCCGCTACCATATTTCCTTCATGAGATATACCGTTTTAAATTAGAAAGATATGTAAATTTGTCCTTTTTTCCACATTTTTTTTGCTGCTTATTTGCAGTTTCTCAGCATGAGAATGTCCAAATTTAAAAAATTTTTTTTTTTTAAAGGTTTGCTTTCAAACGATACCAACTTTTTGACTCTCCTTGCTATAGTTTTGGAGTTACGAGTCTTTACTTTTTTGTGTCACTCAGAAAAAACCCCCTCTGAAAATGCCCTCAGGGCTTAAGGGGTTAACCAATAAAAAAGTGATTGCAACTTTCAGACACGACTTTATCCTTATTTTGATTTGATTTTAATTTAAGGCGGTTTCTATGGTTATTTTAATGACAAATGTCATCGAGAGCGCATCAATGTAATGCGTGAGCACAAATCTCTCAGCTCCACTTAACGCTAGGTTCTTTGGGAAGCAAAGGTTATCTTTCCCTCACAACCAAAAACACACTTCTTTGGTGACATTGCTGATTTCAAGGTCTAAAAACAAAGTGATAAATTCTTTCTCGAGCAAGTCCTGTGCAGCGCTGCCAATGACTTTCGTAACCCGAACGAAGCATGTTGATGGGTGTGCTCTCGCTCTTGCTCTGGTTGATGTGTGTGTTCTCTTCCCGGAGAAGTGCCCATACAAGGAATTCCACCCTTTATTACGTAATACAGGGCCATACTCGAAGAAGAAAAAAATCTTTCCAAAACATGTAGGAAATTTGAAGGAGTATATTTGGCACAGAAATACTCCGCCATACGTCCAACTCCTTTTTTGAAACTTTGGCCATGTTTAGCAAGAGAATCCAACTCTTTAACAGTGTAAATAAGTCAGAATGCATGAAATAGCACTAAACACCCTCTTTAATAGAATGTTTGTTCAATGTTATCAGGGGCCATATTCACAAAACTTCTTAAGGCTAAAAGTAGATTTCTAAGATTTCTTAAAAATAATGTCTGTGTCAGTCCTAATTTTAGGACTCCAAAATTTTTGCTCTAAGAGTATTTCACAAAGCATCCTAATTCTGTAAAAAGTTAGGGGGAGTCAAGAGGAGTCCTAAGTCACTAAGACCAAACCACAAACAATCCTAAAATGGTTGTTGCCGGGGATCCGCCTCAGCAGTCCACCCAAAAGACACTGTACCCCATTGAGGCAATAGGTGATAGAGCCTAAGTTGTTGAGCCTTTTCTTCATAAATGCAATAAATATTTTGATTTATAAATTATGCAATGTGCAATGACATAACATAAAATTTCATTTTATGCTCAGGCAATATGCATTGAATGATGGAGAACAAAACATTGCACTCAAATTATCCTATCGTCAGTGCCGATAGCCTTGTGGGCAGCTCAGGTAATCCATGTTCCAGTTCTGGCCCCCCTTTCTGTTTTCCACTTTGCTTCCTGTCTGCTCACTTAATAAAAAGGCTAAAAATAGATCTGTCAATAATTAAATAAATAATGTATGATTACCTGTGGCAGTTGTTTTCATGAGTTCACACTTACAAATGATTTAATAGAGTAAAAGTTTGCTTCTCCTCCCAAACTTTGTTTATAAAACATAATTTGTTACTTGAATTTTGCATTCTCTCGAGATGCAGACGTCGAGATGCAGACATGCAATCGTCGTCCTCCACCCCATTTGCGGACGTCATCGCTTCCCTCGCGGTCCTACATCGCGAGCAACACCAGGCCCTGCTGGATCTGAGGAACGACCAGGAGCGGTGTTTCCAGACCATCTTGCAGACCCAGCAGGAGGACCGCGAGAGGTTCCGGAGCTGGATCGACCGGGAGGTTCCCACGGAGACCATCGGGCAGCCGGCTGTGCCCACCCACCTGTCCCTGAATAAAATGGGTCCCCTCGACGACCCAGAAGTCTTCCTCGACCTGTTCGAGAGATCCGCCGAGGCGAGTGGTTGGCCGCGGGACCAGTGGTCAATGAGGCTGGTCCCGCTGCTCTCAGGCGAGTCACAGGTGGCGGCACAGCAGCTGCCAGTCCAGAACCTCCTGGTCTTCGACGACCTTCGGCGGGCCATCATCCAGCGGGTCGGTCGGACCCCGGAGCAGCACAGACAGCGCTTCCGCTCCCTGGACTTGGGTGAGTCCGGACGGCCCTTCGTGATGGCCCAACAGCTCCGGAACTCGTGCCGCAAATGGCTACTGGCTGAGGGAAGCGACGTGGACCAGGTCATCGATCTTGTGGTACTGGAACAGTTCATCACTCGGCTCCCAAAGAAAACGGCCGAGTGGGTCCAGTGCCACCGCCCCACGTCGCTGGACTCAGCCATCCATCTGGCGGAGGACCACATGGTGGCGTGCCAAGGGGTCGGCGATCCCCTGCCATCCACCTCTCTCTCTCCCTCTCTTTTGTCCCCCTCTCTCTCTAGACCTGTCCCTCTCCCCAGGTCTCCCCAGGGGGGCGGGAGTCTCAGCTGCCGGGCCAGACCCCGCTCCTGTTTCTCCCCTCTCTCCGCGCCAGCCCTTTAGCCCACTCTCTGCCACGAGAACGGCGGGCAGGTCTGGGTGGATAAATGTCCGGTCATGGAGATCGGGACAATGATCCGGGTTCCCGACGACCCACAGGCTGCCCCTGGTCAAGCTGGCCGGTACCAAATACCTGTGAGTATCAAGGGAGGTACCTATCAGGCTTTGGTGGACTCAGGATGTAACCAAACCTCCGTTCATCAAAGCCTGATTTCATCAGGGGCATTGGATACAGGCCGCATGGTTAGGGTGCGGTGTGTGCACGGGGATGTGGTGAAATATCCTATAGTGCCCATCATTATTCAATTTAGGGGACAAAAGCATAGTGTTGAGGTGGTAGTTAACCCGCACCTCCAGCATCCGATAATTCTGGGAACGAATTGGCCCGCGTTTAACAAATTATTGGGATGTTTATGCTCGGATGCCTCTTGGGGGGAAAAGACGTGGGATAAGCAAGCGCGAGTGCAGGTGGGAGAGACTGATCAGGGACCAGTGAGTTCAGCTTCAGGGGAACAGAGCGAAATCGGAAGACTGATTCTTTCGGACCGCGATGATTTTCCCCTGGAGCAGTCTCACGATGAGATGCTTAAACACGCGTTTGAAGAGGTCAGTGCCATCGATGGTCAGCCTCTCCAGCCTGGGCGTCCGCTTTCTCATCCTTATTTTGCGATTATAAAAGATAGGTTGTATCGAGTGACCCAAGACACTCAGACAAAGGAGGATACAACCCAATTGTTAGTTCCAAAGAGCCGCAGGGAAATGCTTTTCCAAGCGGCTCATTCTAATCCAATGGCTGGACATTTAGGACAAACGGCAACACTAAATCGCCTCATGACCCGATTCTTTTGGCCGGGCATTCACGAGAACGTGCGCAGGTGGTGCGCGTCTTGTCGCGAATGTCAGTTGGTAAATCCACCGGCCACCCCAAAAGCGCTTTTGTGCCCACTCCCATTAATGCAGGTCCCCTTCGAAATAATTGGTATGGACCTCATCGGGCCATTAGAGCGATCAGCGAGAGGGCATCGCTTTGCATTAGTCATTGTGGATTATACAACGCGATATCCTGAAGCTGTGGCTCTCCGCAACATTTCCGCTAAGAGTGTTGCGGACGCGCTGTTTAGTTTAATCTCCCGAGTGGGGATTCCGAAAGAAATCCTCACTGATCAAGGCACGGCGTTTATGTCACGCACGTTACGCAAACTTTACGAGTTGTTGGGCATTAAATCGGTTCGTACCAGCGTCTTTCACCCACAAACGGATGGGTTGGTCGAACGATTTAATCGCACGCTTAAATCCATGATTCGTAAATTCATTCAAGAGGACGCCAAAAATTGGGATAAGTGGTTAGAACCCCTGTTGTTCGCAGTACGAGAGGTCCCGCAAGCCTCTACGGGGTTTTCCCCCTTCGAGCTTCTCTTTGGTCGCCAGCCCCGTGGGGTACTGGATGTCCTGAGAGAGACTTGGGAGGACGGACCATCTCAGGCCAAAAACGAAATTCAGTATATGCTGGACTTGAGAACGAAACTCCACACTTTGGGGCGGCTATCTATGGATAATTTGTTGCAAGCCCAGCACAGACACAAAATTTGCACCGGGAGAGAAAGTGCTTATATTGCTCCCTACTTCAAGTTCAAAATTACTTGCAAAGTGGCAAGGACATTTTGAGGTTTCACGGCAAGTTGGCGAGCTCGATTATGAGGTGATACGTTCCGATAGGAGAGGGGCATGTCAAATTTACCACCTCAATCTCCTCAAAAAATGGAATGAGGCAGAATCAGTGATGTTGGCGACGGTGATCAGCGGAGAGGATGATCTCGGACCAGAGGCGGATGTAAAAAGACAATCTCTCGCTCTGGCCCCCGGGGGAGATCCCCTCTCGCCCTCCCAGCTCACTGATTTATCTAAATTACAAGCAGAGTTTGCTGACGTGTTCTCTCCCCTACCGGGGCGTACTGATCTCATTCAGCACCACATCGAGATGGAGCCGGGCGTGGTTATTCGCAGCCGGCCGTATAGTTTACCTGAACACAAGAAAAAGGTAGTTCAGGCAGAATTAGGGGCAATGCTTGAAATGGGAGTAAGAGAAGAATCCAGAAGTAACTGGGCGAGCCCGATAGTTTTGGTTCCCAAAACGGACGGCTCAGTGCGGTTCTGTGTGGATTATCGCAAGGTGAACGCAGTGTCGAAGTTCGACGCGTATCCAATGCCGCGGGTGGACGAATTGCTTGACCGGCTTGGTACGGCTCAATTTTATTCGACACTGGACTTAACAAAGGGATATTGGTAGATCCCCTTGTTGCCATTATCTAAGGAAAAGACAGCTTTCACGACGCCGTTCGGATTACACCAATTCGTTACGCTTCCGTTCGGGGTTTGGGGCACCGGCTACCTTTCAGCGTCTCATGGATAAAATTTTGCGGCCCCATGGTGCATATGCCGCTGCCTATCTGGATGACATTATTATCTTCAGTAATGACTGGCAGCGGCATATGCAGCATTTGAGAGCCGTCCTGAGATCGCTGAGAGGGGCCGAGCTCACGGCCAACCCGAAGAAGTGTGCAATTGGGCGCGTGGAGGTAAGGTATCTGGGCTTCCACTTGGGACATGGACAGGTGCGTCCCCAAATTGATAAGACAGCAGCGGTTGCGACCTGTCTGCGCCCCAAGACCAAAAAGGAGGTTAGACAGTTCCTCGGGCTGGCGGGATATTATAGAAGGTTTGTACCTAATTATTCGGTATCAGGTGGGCCGTCCTCACCCTCCGCTATTATCTCCTGGGACGGGAAGTCACCCTCTGTTCGGACCACGCATGAAGGATACCAATGCGCGGATCACTCGTTGGTATCTGGCTTTACAGCCTTTTAAGTTCAAGGTGGTCCACAGGCCGGNAAGGTTCAGTGTCAGGAAGGAAGAAGACAGGGTCGGCTGGACTTACTGACTGCTTTTATTAATTCAACACAAACAAAAAGGTGTGCAGACAGGCACAAGTCGGTCAATATAATCACACAAATTCACTCCAGTACTCAGCATCCCAGGAGATCAGCAGCCAGTAGTCCTTCTCTCTCTCATTCACTCCTGTTTCTCCTGGCGTTATGTACTCTCTCCACGCCAATTACTGAAACAAGAGACAGGTGTTCGTCATTTGCATTTACCCCACTCACTCACCGCTCGTCTCCTGCCTCTCTCTCCCGCTGCAGACTTCGCTGAACCACGCCCCCCTCGCCACAAACACAAATGATGATTTTTAACTGCAACTGTTGTCGTCTGTCAGTCAAATAATGGGAATGAATGGGAACTCTATCAATACGAGTTGAAAAAACTTGCATAGACAAATCCAAATTAAACCCTGCGACTCGTGACGACACATTGATGTCCTAAGACACGAAACCATCGGTTTGTGTGAGATACCGAATTTTTGAATTTCATTTTTTACCTCTAAAACACCACCATGTCCAACTGCGTTCAGCACTCGGTTAGTGAGGTCTGATTGCGCTCTGACAATGGCAGTGATGTGTCGCGCATATAGCCTACTTCAATGAGTGGTAGACATCACTTCCGTTGTCAGAGCGTGACCAGACCTCACTAACCGAATGCTGAACGCAGTTGGACATAGTGGTGTTTTAGAGGTAAAAAATTCAATTTGTTTCAATTTGCCATGTGCTTGACATTTTTGATAACAAGGAAGTGAAGAAGACATTAGCACATGTTAGACCACAAGCTGTCAAGGCTCAATTTTTAGTTCATTTAAGGAAATACATCAATTTAATTTTTTAAAAAAAATACAGTAGTCAACATTTGAAGTGGATCAAAAAAGTTAAAGTAGTCCTAGGAAAAAGGTTTTAGGAGAACTTTGATGAAAGGTTTTGATCTACTTCAAATTTTGACTACTATATACCATTGTACATCCAAATGTGTTTCTAAAGTTTTTTTGTCGTTTTTAATGCACATTTTGTAAAATCAATAACTCAAAGACCAAAAATAAAAAATAATTAAATAAATAAATAATCTTTGTTTTATGTATAAATGTCCTTTTAGGGGATACATATTTTCTGTTTATTGGCACTAATGTTCCAGGAGCAGTTTATTCCTCATTATTAAATATGTTCACATCAAGGCAAAAGGACAAAATGGTTTATCAACCTTTTTGACTCCAAAAAATTTCTATTATCAGCACATACAGTAGATGTTTTGTGGAAGTGCTTTTGTGCCATGGTACCATTATTTACTAACTGGTTCCCTGGCATCTTTTTAATGTAAAATTCTTTTATGCTCTGTCATATCTCAAGAAAATATTAATAAATAAATTCTCACCGAAGCCATCATCTATCCTGTAGTGATGGATCTGTACGCAGTCTGTATATGTGAACTGTGAGACGTTGCGGTTTGGTCATTTAGGTTCAGGGAAGATAAAGAGGATCTTGCCCTTGAGTGAGACGCTTAAGCCCGCATTGCTTCAGGGAGATCAACATTATAATAAATTCACAATGCTGTCACGATGATGGCATTGTGTGAAAGTTTTACAAACATATTGCACTAGCCCTGGTCAGGTTAATATTCTAAACAAATATAGATATATTCATACCAAGGAAAATGACAAAAGCTTTGTTGTTTGCAGCAAGTTCAGAGGAAAAAAATAAACAATCAATCAATGGGAGGAATTAAATTGATTTCAATACTCTCAAATTTCAAGGTATTGTGTCTGTGTGTTTACCTTCAAACACATATGAAAGACAAAAGTGAAATTCTGCCACCATGCCTGGCAGGTAAACAGAAAAAATAATCTAACACCTGTCAGATGAAGACATTCTGAGGGAAAAAGAGGGGAAAAGATACCAGAGAGACATTCTAGATCCAGTTTAATCATCCAAAACCTTTTGACTCATAAGTCCACTGTTAAGGATCACTAACTTTCTGGCTTAAAAATGGCTTAAGGTTGGATGTTACACAGTGTTTCATGAACACCGCTCAGTGTTAATATGTGTCCATATTACAGAGTTTTAAACTGAAGCAGTGTTTTATAGTGTATTACATATTTAAGTTATGATTGAGCACAGAAGAACAAACATTTAAAGTCACCATAGTGGTGATCAGTGTTCCCCGTAGTTCACCCTAGATTGTTTTGTTAGTTTTTCTCTGGCTGCTTTACAGTATTTTACAGTCGCTAAGACCCATTTCTCAATACTTGGGTCACTTTTTCAAAACTCCTCACACAGTGAGCACAGCTATGTGTGCTAAACTGTGGATCATTTATCAATGCTGTGGCACAAAATGTATTCAATTAACACATCTTTGAAATTACATTAATTCTTTTCTCAGTTCGATTCAACAAACACCAAAACTCTGTGTATCTACAGGCCAATTTGTACATGCTTACTTACAAAACTCTTAAACTTAAGTTCAAAACAATAACATAATACAAAACTGAATTAGACAGAAATTTGCTAAATTTCAACAATATTTTTTTTTCAACTGCTTACATCTTCAAAGCTTTGTCTCTTTTTTCAAAACTTTACAGACAAATTCAAGAATTGCACACACACAATGCAAAACGCCTCACATCTCTTGCAAAATGTAACACTGCATTCAAAATCTCACAAACACATCTCAGAAGCAAACATTTGTCTTACTTTGCAAACACATTTGACATAATATTAAAAACTAGCATATTTTTGAAAAAGGTGAATATTCCAAAGGAATATGTGTGTCCTGGTAGGGGAACAAATGTCCCCACAAGTATAGTAATACCAGTGAATTTTGACTTTGTGGAGACATTTTTTACAGCAAGTCCCTATGAGGAAACAAGCTTATACTTACAGTTTTTTATACGATTGCTTAAGCACAATTTTAAAAACAAGGGTCATTTTGTCAAAACACTATACACATTTCACAGGTCCACACACACAAGTAGCAGAACACCTCAGTTCTTTTGCAGAATGAAACACTTCATTCAAAACTTTACATTAATTTAACAAAACCCAACTTTGATACCGTATGGAACACCGAATGTTTCATATATTGATTCTGTTTGATCCATTTACACACTGCTGTGCTCAATCTTGAACACTTGTAACTTTTATATTATATCTTTTCTAATGATATAGTCTGGGTTTGATTTTTTCTCAGAGATATTGTTAGAGTAAGTACATGAATATAATGACAAAAAAAAAAAAAAAAATTCACTACATCCATGCCTTTCCAAAGGTTTATTTTGCACTGAAAATCAGAACATATTCTAAATACAATATAGTACATGAACAAAAACATTTGTGGAGACAAAACAAAAGCATGATTTTAAATGAAAAAAAAAGAAAAAGAAAAAACACCTAAGCATCATCTCTCTCTCAAGGGAAGAATATTCTTGAATGGCAAATCCATCCTTGCACAGACCCTGCATCAGTTAGGTCACAGGTCTTCTCCATGGCATGAATGAGGGATATCCTGACATAGGGCTGGAGATCGTAAACCTGCCATGCCAAA
>RJVU01005799.1:102010-117013 GCA_003731715.1 Anabarilius grahami | reverse complement strand
AAAAAAAAAAAAAAAAAAAAAAACCCTTCTCAATGGGTTTAAGGAAGGGACAGTATGTTGTAGAGAAAATTGTGGATGCTAATGAAACCAGTTTTGGACCAGAGCAGATGGAAATATACATTGTCCCATATGACAATGTATCTCATCTGCTTTGCATCCATTTGGTCTTCTGCTGTGACAATTTTGTGTAGTGAACAAGTTCAAGACCAACTCTTTTGGTCTTGAACTTGCAGTTTACTTGCAACACATGACTAAAGACGTACAGTTCTTTTTTTTCGTTCCCCTACGTGCTTATTTCAGAATCAGATGATGACCAGAAAACATGAAACAAGAGTTATAGGCGAACACTACATCCCTCCCTTTTTCGAAAATGGAGATGTAATTACATGCCAAAATTAAAACTATAGACCATATTCTGTATAGAGACGAAATGAAAAACCAAAACTGAGATTACAGTCCTTGTAACCTCAGGCTATAATTTTTAACATGTCTAAATCTGAAAACAAGAACATTTAACAAAACTAATTAATACTTGTGGACCATAAGTGGGAGCATGTTGAAAAATGACATTTTACATTTCATCAATCATATATCTTGGTGCCCTGCGACTTGGTCTCGGGTAGTATCGAGAGGTGTGCGAAAAGTCCGACTGTTTTAGGTTGGCAGTAGGGTGCTGTGTGCTTTGTGGGATATTGTTCTGAGACAATATGTTCTGAATTTTGAGCTTGTCCTCTGACGTCATCTTCGTCATCAGAGGTTTCGTTCTGCTCGACCGTGAGATGAGATGGAAGTCTTTTGAAAAATTAGGAATTTCTCGTAATGCATCTTCTTGCATTACTTGCCGTCACCATTGACCCTTTGACCTTGATTACTTTGTAGGGTTTTGTCTCATATGGAGTCGTCAACTTTCCTGTCGATGGTTGTCGGCATAGTACAACATCACCTGCCTTGAAGCTGGGTTCTTTCGCTCTGTTCCTAAGATCTGCGTAACTTTTCATTCGCTGCTTTGTAATGTGATCAGTGTTGCTGAGGTCAGTTTTTGGCTTGTCCTGTGGATATTAAGGTAATGTGGTGTTGATCTTTCTTCCAAACAGTAGTTCTGCTGGCGGTTTTTGGGTGGTTCTGCGTGGTGTTGCTCTGTAATTTCTCAGGAAACTATACAGGCACTGCTTCCACGGTTTACCCTCTGCATTTGTGGTCATGACTGTCTTTTTGAGCGTTCTCATGAACCGTTCTACTTCTCCGTTCACTTTAGGCCAGTATGGGGTTATCTTCCTGTGTTTGAAACCAAGATACAAACTGAAATCTGCGAAACAGTGACTATGGAATGGTGGACCATTATCAGTTTTGACTATGATGGGTATGCCAAAAGTCGAGAATATCTTGTCCAGTTTTGGAATCACAGCAGTAGCTGCTGTTGACTTGTCTATCTCCACTTCTGGATATCTGGAATGATCGTTGACTACTACTAGCAAGTAATCACCAGAAGGAAAAGGACCAGTAAAATCCAAAAAGACTTCTGACCATGGCTCCATTGGCAGATCAGACATCTTAACCCTCGAGCATCCTCACCCTCGAGCATCCTCACCAGCCAGGTTTGAACGCTTTGAGACTGAGATTGGAACAATACACGTTCACACTCCAATACAAACCTGGGAAAAACAATCCTGCTGATTACGTGTCGAGGCATCCTGTGGATGGACAACACACACACAACTGTTCGGACAATGCAGAAAGCCACATAAACTTCATAATTGACAACACAGTCCCAAAAGCGATGACTCTAGATAAAGTACGACACGAACCAAAGAATGACCCCATCCTACAGTGATAAAAAAGAGTTGAGAGGAAAAGTCTGGACACATTTGAAGCAGACCATGTCAGACACAGACCACGCAAAGCTGAAGGCATTTCATAAGCTGAGACATGAGCTCACAATTAACGCATCACAAGACATTGTCCTCAGAGGGAATAGACTTGTTTTACCTGCCTCTTTGCATCAAAAAGCCATCCAACTTGCACACGTAGGACACATGGGGATCGTGAAGAGTAAACAGCTGGTAAGAGAAAAGGTATGGTTCCCTGGTATCGATGCAGAAGTGGAAAAAGCTGTGCAAGGTTGCATTCCATGTCAAGCGGCCATGCTCCAGCATCATACAGAACCCCTTATTGAAAATGAGCTCCAGTGGTTTGTGGTCTGTAATGACTGTGAAGTGTGAACCATATAGATATAGGTGGAAATGTTCACATGCCAAGATTATTGCTAGAGCTTCCCTTTCTGTTTGCGAATAGTGTTGTTCTACCAATGTGAGCGCTCTACTGGCATACGCAATTACTTCGTCACCGGGATTGTCTGTGCTCGGCTGACTTAGTATTGCACCAAGACCAACTGGACTTGCATCAACAAGCAGGGTGGATCTCTTCTTTGGATCGAAATATGTCATTGTAGCATTCTGAATTAGTTGAGATTCTAACTTGTCTAATGCTGCTTGTTGTTCCAGCCCCCAATTCCAGATGTGGTCTTTCCAGAGGAGTTCACGCAGTGGCTGTGTGGTTGTTGCATAATATTGAATGAAACGTGAACAGTATGTTGTCATTTCGAGCAGACTGCGTAATTCAGACACATTCTGTGGGGCTGGGAGGTTCTTGATGGCTATTATCTTCTTCGGATCGGCCGAAATTCCTTTGTCTGAAAACACATATCCAAAGAAGTCTAGTTTCGTTTTGCTGTACTCACACTTGTCTTTGTTGAGGGTGAGGTTTTTCTCTCTAAGTCTCTTGAATACAGCTTGCAGACAGGCGTTGTGCTTGTCTCGTGATTTCCCATAGACTATGATGTCGTCACTCATATTCTTGACGTTTGGGATGCCATGAAGGACCTGCTGGATTGTGTTTTGGAACACCTCGGCAGTTGAACTAATCCCAAAAATTCAAACGAGTGTACCTCCAGAGCCCTGTATGAGTCGTGAATGTTGTTATGTACCTGAAATCTGGATGTAGTTCAAGCTGATGATATCCAGCATTCAGATCCAGTTTTGTGAAGAGTACAGTTCCGTTTAAATCATGTATCAGATCATCTACCGTCGGGGTGATATGACGTTCTCTCTGAATACCGCAATTGGGCATTCGCATATCGACGCATATGCGCACACTGTCAGGATTTTTGGGTTTTGGTGCCACAACTATAGGTGATACCCAGGGTGTTGGTCCACTGACTTTTTCAATGATCCCTTGTTGTTCAAGTTTTTCGAGTTCTTGTTCTACTTTCTTTCTGATATGGAATGGTATTCGTCGGTGTGGTTGTACTGTAGCCTTTACAGACTTGTTTATGTGTAACTTCACTAAGTGTAACTAAGTCTTTTAGCTTCCAATGCCTTGAAAGAGGTCTTGATACTCTTCAAGTAATTGATTCACAGTGGGAACTTCAGTTGTTTGGTCAGACACTGTGCTGACTATTTGTAGAATTACAAGTTCTGTTGCGGTGCTGTAGCTAAGCAGAGAACCAGAGTGACCATCAATTACATAGAAAGTGGTTGCTGTGTCTGTGCTATTGAAACTGATTCTGGCTTGAAATTTTCCTTTTAGTGGAAGTGGAGAGGCAGAGCCATATGCAAAGATTTTTGCATCAGATGGTTTAGCGCAACGTTGCGTTTTACTTTGTGATATGCCGTGTCATCAACAATATTTACGCATGCACCAAAATCAATGAGAATCTTCACTGGCACTCCTGCGATCTCCACTTGTGACTGAGGTTGTTGCGAATGTTGGACTGTGTGTATAACATATACATTGATGCTTCAAGGTGTGTTATGCATGCTGTATCATCTGTATGCACAGTATTCACTTTTTGTTTCACCTTTTGGAATTTGGGCTTTGCTGGATTTGGGTTACTGGTTGCATAGCGTGTTGATCTGCAGCATTTTTCAAAATGATACAGCTTTCCGCAGCCTTTACAGGTTTTTCCTTTTGCAGGACAGTTTTCTGACCTCCATCGTGTGAAAAATATCCTCCATAATTGTTGCATGTCATGCTTTCAAAAGTAGTCTTTGTTTTAAAATTTCTCTGCCTGTCTCTGTTCAAAGTTTTCTTATTTATTGCATGTGTTACGAATGATTTGGATGATTTTGCATGCATCTCTTCTATGCCTGCTGCTTGTTTGTCTGCCATTTCTTGAGCTCTTTTGAATGTGTGCTGCTCTTTTGAATCTGTTCATCACTCGTCACCAAGTTGTAGTGTCGTCTTTGTTTGGTAAAAGATAGATTACACAGACACAAAAGAGTTGGTCTCTGTTACAAACGAGACTCCCGCACCAGATTTCCTGGATCTCCAGAGGGAGCTCTCACCCGAATATTGACTTCATTTGAACTCCATTTCCCATGAACCTTCATACCTGGGACTGATTACATTGCACCTGCCGCCAATCACACACACTCAGACTCTTATAAAAGACGCTCTCACTTACACTTCTGTGCAAAGTCTTGATTAGCCACGGTTGTCATTTCTGAGTGTTATTTCTGTACTACCTACCTGTTGTTGACTTGGACTGTTTATCTGGATTCTGATTTCTGCTGCCTGCCCTGACCCTTGCCTGTTTATCTTTGAACCTTGCTTGCCGCCTGCCTCAACCCTCTTGCCTGTTCATTGTTTAAGTTGCTTGCTGCCTGCCTTGACCCTCTGCCTGTTCTCTGGATTTGTCTCTTCTGTACTGCCCTTTGTTTAAATAAACTGCAGATGAATCAATACACTTCTGACTTGTCACAGTCTCTTACTCGCAGTTTACTTGCAACACATGACTGGTTTCTATTTCTCCATGACGTCGCAGCTGGAACAGCAACACAAAGTATGGCAATAATATCAGGTACTGTTTATGTGTTTTATTTAATGTTAAAAGCATCTAACGTGAGTTTGAATATCATTCTGCGTTCCCAGCTTTTTAGCTGTAATGAAAACAACACTGGCTAATTCACTTCAGATCTTGAAAATAAATAAATGGGCACAAGAACGTTCAAATTGTCAACTCAATGCGAATGTAACAGTTCGTAGATACGGGAAGAAGGAGGTGGGAACCAGCGAATGTTTAAACATAACTTTAATTCAAAATAAACAAATACCAAACGAAAGTAAAATGCCGAGTCCAGGCCTGGTCGTCTCTCGTCCTTCACTTTCGTCGCGCCCCTCTTATGCTTTTGGAGCTCCTCCGTGAGAGATTCGAGACCGGTGCAACGCGCAGCTGATGCTCGTTAACACTTGCATCACCGGCCTTGTGCCGTTTCCTCATGGCTCTCGCCTGCTCTGCTCGTCACATACCCCCATCGCCCCTTGCAGGCCGGGGGGTACCCACGAGACACTGACGCTCGGTCCTCAGCCAGCCGAGAGGCTCTTCCTCGCGGTGCCATGCGATGGTACTGGACGCTCGGTGGACGGCTCGATCCTCTTCCGCTCCTTGGCGGCCGGCAGCGAGTCCCCCATTCCCTGCTCCTCCCCTTCATGGCAGACGGCAGCAGGCTCCGGCCCACGGCAAATGGCGGCGACTCCTCTGCTTCCTGTTGGACAGCAGCCACCCCACCTCGTCCCAGGAGCACGGCAGCAAGCACTCAGTCCCAACCGATGTATACTTGCTCCAGCACCATCGCCTCGGGCAGCCACTCGCGGTCTTCACACTCCCGCGCTGCCCGACCTAAGCAGCGAGGGCTCTCCGACAGCATGTCTCTCCTTCCTCCTGGGTTTCGGCACCAATGTAACACAGTTTGTGTGTATGGGAAGAAGGAGGCGGGAACCGGCGAACGTTTAAACAAAACTTTAATTCAAAATAAACAAATACTAAATGAAAGTAAAATGCCGAGTCCAGGCCTGGTCCTCTCTCATCCTTCACTTTTATCGTTCCCCTTTTATGCTTCCGGAGCTCCTCCGTGAGAGATTCGAGACCGGTGCAACGCGCAGCTGAACACTCGCGTTACCGGCCTCGTGCTGTTCCCTCACGGCTCTCGTCCACCCTGCTCATCACATTCAGTTCCAGGGGTGAAGCTTACAAATATAGGGTTCTTCCATTGGCCCAAATGTTAGGTCTCATGGCATCTGCATTCTCAGTGATTCCTATGGGCCTTTTGCATATGAGACCGTTTCAGTTGTGGCTCAAAACTAGGGGATTTCATCCAAGGGCCAATCCCCGAAGACAGATAAGGGTTATGTGCTCGCGGGCTATGTATCCTTGTTATGTGGCCCAGTCCCCGGTTTCTCGCCTTGGGTCCCGCTCTAGTTGCCATCGCAGATTGCTAATGACAGGCGCCATACTGTCAGGCTGGGGAACGCTCTTGGTTGTCCAGTCCAAGGAGAATGGGAGGGTCATCAGCTTGATTTGTACATCAACTGCCTAGAGATGATGGCTGTATTTCTCGCCATGAAATACTTCCTCTATCAACTGAGAGTCTGTCATGTCCTAGTGTGGATGGACAACACAGCGCCAGTCTCACATAAATCATCAGGGAGGTATGTGTTCGCACCACAAAAACAAACTATCATAGCTAATTTTTTGGGGGGCTCAGGACAAGTTCCTGTTACTCAGAGCTGTATATTCCTGGGCATCTGAATGTGGGAACAGACTTACTGTCCAGACAGAAAATACAGACAGAGGGTCTTGCCTCTTACTGATAGCACTGCGTTGGAAGAACAGAGTATGGCTCGCGAAGATAATATCTCTCCTCGATGGCTCGCCTTGGGCGATACCGGTGAGGAGGGACCTTCTATCTCAAGCTAAGGGGGCAATTTTTTATCCCAGCCCATGCTGTTGAACCTTCATGTTTGGCTCCTGAGGGGTACCAACTGAGGGACACTGGGCTTTCACCTGAAGTTATTGAGACTATTCTAAGTGCTAGGGCTCCTTCCACTACAAGAATTTATATGAATAAATAGGGTGTCTGTCAATGGTGGCGAATTCAGTTCCAGTTAATTGCCAGATTACTTCAGTCCTGGACTTCCTGCAGGAGACATTATCAGCAGGCACATGTCTGGGCTCTGACTAGTCCATGCAAGGACATTCACCTTTTTGTCTTTCAACCACTGTGTGGTAAGTTTTGCTGTGTGCTTTGGGTCATTGTCATGTTGGAAGGTAAACCTTCTTCCCATTGACAACTTTCTGGCAGAGGGCTGCAGATTTTCCTCAAGAATTTGACGGTATTTTGTCCCATCCATTTTTTCTTCTATCTTGACAAATGCCCCAGTCCCTTCAGCAGAAAAACACCAGTGATGTAGAATCAATCATAATGTAATTTTATTACATTACCATTGATATTTTTTGTTCACCATTGTTTCAACATTAAATGTGGGTGTAAACATGATTTTGAACCAACATCACTTCATAATGTTGATTCAATTATATTATCATTGATTTGAGGTTGAAATCTCAACATTGCTTCAACATTAACTGAGGGTGCAGGAGAGTTACTGAAGCAACATCACTTTGTAATGTTAATTTAATGCAATTAGCATTGACGCATCAACACTGACTCAACATTGTTTCAATGATTGCATGATATCAGGGATAGTCATCATATGTTTTCTTGGTTCACTGATCTCATCCAGTGTTTCATCCCTTATCAAAAGTGTTACTTGATTAACACTTAAATTTGACATTTTTACCACTGTGAAACAAAAGCAGTTCTGTCAGGACCACTATCGTCAAATATGATAGATAATGCATAGAGTTTGTATTGGCGGTATGGTTCTGTTCTGGGCAAGAACTCCCTGCGCATCCATGCAGCCTAGCATGGATAAGAGCAAGGAGAGCAGCAATAAACCCCCTAGGGTAAACAGAACAGGACCAACATATGCAGATATCATTAAATGTCATAATTTAACATACACATATTCGAGAATTAGTCTGATTCAGGGGAATAATAAGGCCAATCCTGACTGAAGAGAGGAGGAGCTGGGGATGGAGGAGGGTAATTTGCTCCTGAGAATGCAATAGCTGCTGATAATACTGAGGAGCTTATATATAGATGCCGTGATAGGCGTCGTATTCCTATAGGTAGACGCAAGTCACCTGGGAGTCAGCTGATGCAAGCTTGACTGACGTGACCTGCCAGAACTGACGCTAACGCTAGATTTCTGTCAGGACCACTATCGTCAAATATGATAGATAATGCATAGAGTTTGTATTGGCGGTATGGTTCTGTTCTGGGCAAGAACTCCCTGCGCATCCATGCAGCCTAGCATGGATAAGAGCAAGGAGAGCAGCAATAAACCCCCAAAACAAACCATATGCTGATATCCCCCAACACAAACTGAGTGCAAAAATCTGAATGGCATGTTTCCTTAAAATGCAGTACCTGAATGAGCCTAGGCTATTTTTTTTATTTTTTTATTTTTTATATATAAATGGGGGAAGCTTACACCCGTAGCGGCAGCAAATCTGATACAACAAGCATGTTGTAACGCATTTAGTTAGCAATTTTTATAAATTATGTAAATATACATAATGGGGGAAGCTTACACCATTAGCGGCAATCTAGTCGGGGAAGCATACACCCATTGCCTAATACTAAATTTTTTATTATTTATTTTTCTATTGGGGGAAGCTGCACCCCTAGCGGCAGCAATCTGATACAACAAGCATGTTGTAAATCACAGAGTAGTATTAAACTAGTGGTAGTCAGGTCGGGGAAGCGTACACCCACAGCAATAGCTCTGAGTAGATGCAGCGTGCAGCTAAGCAAAATGCAGTGCTTCCTCATAATGAACACGATTTCTGCTCTAGTCGGGCTGATTCCTTCGGCTGTGGAAGTGAAGATGATGACTCCCATGATTTCACAATCCTTACGGGATCATCAAGTTTCGACGTTGTTAGGGTTGATAAGAAACCTCTGTGTATTTAAAGAAAAGCATGTTACAATACTCTGATACGTTTTAAGCCAAAGAGAGTTGCTCACTTAACACAGAATGTTGCAATATGATCGGATATCATAAAGAGCATAAGTCTAAAACAACAGCTTAAGATAGCATGTAGGCTACCTGAATAAACTTACCACAGTATGTGCTTATAGTATGCAGCAATGACACTAGAGCTTCGGTAACAAGCAAATTTTTGTATTTTTTTTCTTATATATTTGCCTTCCATAGCAACTAGATAGCCTTAAGAACAGCTTGTTCTTAATAGCAACTAGACCTTTAAGAAGGAGCGTTTCCAATAGCAAATGTAGCTTTAAGAAAACTATGTTTACTATTTGCTGCGCCACAGCAAAAAAAGCCGTTTGCACCATGAATCGTTGTTTTCTGTCTCTACTGCAAAGCTGCTTGAATCTGCGATGTATAACGCTAAACACAGGCGATCCGACCAGCGTGTATGTTGCTATTCAAACGAAAGCGGCCAGATAAATGTGCGCAGCGATCAAGTCGGTTGCCAATGACAACACATGAGTAACGCACATCGCCAAATACGATCGCAAAAGCTTACAAAAACATTTTTACTGAGAAGGACTAGAAGCCTAAGCAACACTGATAGCTTTAGCAACAGCATGAGATAGCTTAAAACAATGAGCATTAAAAGGAACTTAGCTTAGCTTCGTGGAAACATTTAGAGATGAAGGAGAGTGAAATAGCCGGCTGTGATGTGGATGTTTGATCATCTCTTGAAACGCTTCTTCATGCGGGGAGTGCAGATCCATCTGAACTGCGAGTCCATGAAGCAATGCTAACATTAACTCAGTCATTTCCAATCAGTTGGCTTCTGATCAATGCGGCCAATTCGCGTGTATAAGAGGTGAAATCAGGAATCCCTCTGGCTAAATTCCCGATTGCACAATTCCAAGTGAGATGATGCTGTTTGCCTATCAAATTCACCATTTAATTTGCTCCTGAGAATGCAATAGCTGCTGATAATACTGAGGAGCTTATATATAGATGCCTGATAGGCGTCGTATTCCTATAGGTAGACGCAAGTCACCTGGGAGTCAGCTGATGCAAGCTTGACTGACGTGACCTGCCAGAACTGACGCTAACGCTAGATTTAGTATGTATTTTTGAACAGCATGCATTAAAAAAAATTGAACAACAGCATGATGCATGATGCATGATGCATGACACACACACACACACACACACAGGTTTGTTTTGAAAAACAAAAAAACATGAACATTACAAAACAGGCTAAAAAAACAAAAACAAAACACTAGCAAAAATACAAGCAAATAAAGAAAATAGTAAGACCATTCAACTGCATAATTTATTCATGCAGCAATACATGCTGGGAGTTTTGTACTATGGCACCCAGCATGCATTGCAACATGAAACATTTGATTGTCATAATTGTTGAGATTCATATGCTGACTGTTGATGTGTAACGGTTTGAGTTGTGTTTTGTTTTGTCGGAATGTCTGTCTTAGTTTTGGTCTGTGCAAAACCGTGTGCTGCCTGTTTATCCAATAGTATTTCTACATCACAGGTTGCCAGTTGGCAGAAAACACAGCGTATTGCAGCCATGGAAACCAGCAAACAAACCTGGTCAGAGAATCGCAGATTCTACCTAAGAAGCCTCTGCATCCATCTAAAAATCACTATGAATGACAGCATATTAAAACACAGATAAATCAACTCATCAGCTTACAGTGTGTAAGTCTCTAAAGTCTTTAAAGGAGGGGGCAGGGCAAACAATATTTTGAATTTGGACTGCAGTATCTATTTCGACCACTGGGTGTCATTCCTACATATATCCCCTTTGAACACCTTCTGCTGCATTTAGATCCTGCTTCCTCCTTGTTTTCAACAACGTCTGACAGAAGAACTGACCGCTATAATAGAGCTAGCAGCAGTGAGTCTGGATTTGGCTGGCTGTGACTTGACAGACTACCTCATGGAATTTCTGTTTGAGAGAGGCTACATTTTCACCCTCACGGTAGCATGTGAATTTTTTCAGTCCACGAGGGTGCTCGAGAGTCCGCTCCAGCCCACGAGCTCACTCAGGAGTCCGCTCCAGCCCACAAGCCCGCTCAGGAGCCCGCTCCAGTCCCGGAGTCCACTACAGACCCTGCTCCAGCCCAGAGACCCATAGCTCCTCCCAAAACATTTTTTGGGGGGCGCCATGTGGCCATAGTAGCAGAGCCGGGGGGCAGGGCTGAGGCCACACCGCCATGGTGTCTTGAAATGCCCGCGCCACGATGGCGCCCTGAACTGCCCGATCCACCACGGCGCCACTCTGGAGGCTTCCTGAACCAGNTTATACTGCGTGGGATGTGCCTTCCGGGAGGGCGGGATAATGTAGCAGTTTTTATGTTGTGTTTTGTTCTGCTTAGTTCATGTCTAGAGTTTGTTTTTCATTGGTCACATGTTCCCCTTTGTTCTCAGTTTCCCGCCACTTGTTTGTCTCCATGGTTTCTGATGTGATTAGTGTTTGAGTTCAGGTGTTCCGTTGTTCCGTTGTTCCTGTATTTCAGAGTTTTGTTCATTAAACACCTACTGCTGCATTTAGATCCTGCTTCCTTGTTTTCAACAACGCCTGAATAATTATAATGCTGTATAATTAACATTGCATTATTAACAGCAGGTGTTATCACTAATGCTCAATCACCACTTATATATTAACTTAATTATTTCACTGCAACACTGCGTCAATGTTGCTTTTACTGTTTGTTGTGTGAACACTACAGGATGTTCCTGTGGGGTTAAAACGGTTAAAGTTCATTGCGTTTGTAAAAAAAACAAAACATTAACTCAGTAAAAGGAAAAAAAAAACATTAACTCATTAAAAGGAAAGTAAATGCTGAATTGAAGTGTTATGTGTTTGTGCACATAATAATATAGTGGAGATCTGTTTAATGTTAATGTTCTTTTGGGATTTAAAGGATTTCTGTTGAGTTTGTGGGTCACCATTGGCTGAACAATAGAGCCCCAGCTTCAGTCCAGGAGAAGACCAAAAATATTTTAAGCATATGTTGCATGTTGCTTTATATCAGTGAAAAAATCTTAGCTAATTCCAGTTGCACATGCATGTGTGCTGTTAGTTAGCAGTCTGTGGGAGATTTAAATTAATTTGATGTTTCTAGTTTTAATGATTTTGTTCAATTCAGTTAATTTTACTTTAATAAATACTTTTTTTAGTGGACTCAAATTAAATAAGTTTCCAGTAATAATATGTTTACATTATTATCATCACATCATCAATATTAGTTTATAAACTTAAATGGCAGTTTGCTAGGACAGTCAGTTTTTAACAATTTTTTCCAGTGTGATCACCCATGTGGGCCCTATAAGGTTTTTGTGTGTAGCCCACCTCGGCCCCATTATCAACACCCATTTGTGACCAGTGTGAGCCCATAGTATGAACATCTAAATGGGCCCCTCTTAGAGCCTGCTATGGATCCATCATGTGCCCCTGTGGGCTAACATACACAGGGCACACGTGTAGCCGATGGACGAATTTCTCTTGGCCCCATTTGGACTGCCCAAGCAGGGCTCAAGTGACAGCACATCAAAAAATGGCATGGGACCGACATGGACATGTTTGCTGGGATACTTTATCTTATAGTTATGGTCACTAAACAGTAAGCGTGATGTTTACAGAGAAATTGAAACCGTGGTTATATGATAATGATATGGTGGATGAACTTCTGAGGTGCCCATTTGTTCTTTTCTCATTTTATTTACATTATTATTATTACTTTCTTCTGCTTTTATATTTATGTTTTTCATGGTGGCTGTATTTACATACTTCATTATCTAAAAAAAAAAAAAAAAATCAGGTGAAAAAACTAATTTACAAAACAGAATAACAGAAACAGGTTGAATGTTCAAGAAAACTGATTAATGCAATAAAAGTCTGGTAACACTTAATTTGATGGTCCTTTTTGAACATTCTGTTGACTATAAGCAACTTTGCAACTGCATGTCAACTTATTCTAATCCTAACCCTACCAGTCTACTAATCTACTAACAGTTAGTAGACATGTAGGTGCAGTGTTACTTACAGTCAACAGAATGTGTTAAAGGGACCATCAAAGTGAAAAATGTGAAACCAAAAGTCTTAAAGAAAATGTAAATGGCATGAGAGGCAAAAAGCAAAAATGAAAATTAATATATTCTGGCTCCGCCACTGGTGGGGAGTGAGAATGTGTTGCTCACTCACAGTATATAAATATGACCAAATGACTGACATCTGTTCAAGAGTGAATCCTCATCCTACAGCAGACGGATCTCAGACACTTGAGATTTTTTTCACTATACTGAACATGCATCTACACTGGCTGATATTTTTTTTTGCCTCATTGGGTAAGTAAATATTGTTTAATGATAACACTTTACTATGAGGTTCAATTTGTGTCCCTTATCTGACCCATATATTTCTGGTTTTGAAATATCAACTAATGAGCTGATGAGTTGAAACAGGATTAGGAAGAGTTCAAAAATGTGTTGTGTTGGTGTGCCTCTAGGAGCAGGGTTGGGAAACACTGATCTAGATAATGTTAATTTATAGATATTGTTCATTCATGTCCGTTATTAATATAACCAATGCTATTTTGTCAATTTGAAATGTTAAAAATGTATTAGCAACCACTGAAACAATGTTAATGCATCAATGTTAACTGCATTTAATGAACATCACTGTTGCACCCACAATTAATGCTGAAATAATGTTGGAATTTCATTAAAAAATCAATGGTAATGACCAGGGCTGTGAATCTTTGGGTCGATTCAATTCACGATTCATAGATGTTCGTTTCGATTCAAGAATGATTTTTGCAAATTCAGAACAATTCGATTCGAAACAATTCACATTCAAATTTGATGCAGTTCGATTTGACTCTGCATTTTTATATGCATTCATAGGGTTATTGAAATGCTTCCCCCAAGGTCTCTTAGTCAGGGTGCGAATTACTCAGCGACCTTCAGGAGGTCAGAGAGTAAGGGCAAAAAACAACCTTTTGTCCATTGTTAATGTTAGTTCATGTTAGTTCTTAATGATGCTACATAACTTTATTTTAATAGCCTATAAAAATGTAACATGTTTCAAGATCGATGCATATGCATTGTCAGGATTTGTAATCGATTCATCGAGAAAACGAGTGAATCATTACACCCCTACTAATGACATATATCAATGTAACAATGTGATGTTGGTTCAACTGTCAAAATGCCCACTTTGTTAGGAGTTAGATTTTTTATTTTTAAATAAATTGCTTCAAATTTTTGTAAAGTTATTTCTGTGGTTAAAGAAATTTATTTTTATGAAATATCTTTATGGACATAAAAGTGAAGTTGGCCTTGTAACAATCTAGAAATGCACAGCAGCTAAAGCCACATGTCTGACCACGTTATATTTCAAATCTGAAGATGACAAGTCTAAAACTCTGAGTTTTATTAAATGTTATTCAAGACCATGCCATGTGATTTTATTTTGAGAAGACCCTAAAATGCTAACTGATGTTTATTGCTATCTTCTAAATATCTATTCAGGGTACTGTCCCTATTGTTTTGTGATGCAAACTGCCCCATTCAGTTTCAGTCTTCCGTGGACACATTCACAACTCTCTGACCTGGTTATGTCTCTAATTAACCCTTTCGAGCGTGAGTTTTATATATTCTAACTGTCCCCGCAGAGTGAGTTTTTTTAAGGCGACCATTATTTAGAACGTTTGCCCTTATTGTTTCCATGGTGACGCGTCTTGCGTGTCACGAGCGCTGAACGCAGCCACAATAACACTGTATGACAGTGTAACGTAGTTCGTAAGTACGGGAAGAAGGAGGCGGGAACCGGCGAACATTCAACATAACTTTAATATAAAATAAACACAGAACAAAACGAAAGTAATGCCGGCAGACCCTCGCGGACGTCTGCCGGCCACACAAACATAATAAAACATAAAGTAAAGTCCAGGCCTGGTCCTCTCTCGTCCGTTCACTGTCGTCGCTCCTCCTTTTATGCCTCCGGAGCTCCTCCGTGAGGGACTCGAGGCCGGTGCGCCTCACAGGTGACGATCATTAACACTCGCGTCACCGGCCTCGCGCCGTTCCCTC
>RJVU01005799.1:0-101982 GCA_003731715.1 Anabarilius grahami | reverse complement strand
CTCCAGTACCACCGCCTCGGGCAGCCTCTCGCGGTCTTCACTCCCGCGCTGCCCGAACTCCGCAGCACCGCGATCCCCCTCAGCCGCGAGGGCTCTCAGACAGCATGTCCCTCCTTCCTCCTGGGATTCGGCACCAATGTAACGTAGTTCGTAAGTACGGGAAGAAGGAGGCGGGAACCGGCGAACATTCAACATAACTTTAATATAAAATAAACACAGAACAAAACGAAAGTAATGCCGGCAGACCCTCGCGGACGTCTGCCGGCCACACAACCATAATAAAACATAAAATAAAGTCCAGGCCTGGTCCTCTCTCATCCGTTCACTGTCGTCGCTCCTCCTTTTATGCCTCCGGAGCTCCTCCGTGAGGGACTCGAGGCCGGTGCGCCTCACAGGTGACAATCATTAACACTCGCGTCACCGGCCTCGCGCCGTTCCCTCACGGCTCT
The DNA here is from genome assembly GCA_003731715.1 of Anabarilius grahami. Taxonomy (NCBI): domain Eukaryota; kingdom Metazoa; phylum Chordata; class Actinopteri; order Cypriniformes; family Xenocyprididae; genus Anabarilius; species Anabarilius grahami. Next base: position 101,533 of record RJVU01005799.1, on the reverse strand, counting down.
CGCCCGCCCTGCTCCCCACAGACAGATTGATAGCTATTATATTGTTTTTCCTTTTTTATTTAAAATATTCGCAAACTTGGTTACCATGTCATCAACTATAGGATATTCCGATTCTCAAATATGTGTAAGTGAGTGTGTTTTGTCATTTAAAAACCTTTATAAATGATCTTTATCTTGTTCTAAAACGCGAGATGGACGCCGCCATCTTAGTTTGTCCCACAGTCCTGTCAGTCGGATTTACAGCAGGTGAATTCATCAGTTTCTCCCGAAATATATGCAAGTAAGTGGCTGGTGAACTGGAAGAATAATAGAGTAAACTTTATAGTTACTTAGGCCCACTATGTGTGTCTGATATGAATAAATGTCGGAAAAATTATATTTGAATGGATTGTTATTGCTGCTTTCACTGATATCTGACATCAGTGTGTATTTTATAAACTCTAAATGTATTGTTTTCATGGTGCGTATGCATATTTAAATGTCTGAAACCTTAAAAGAAACATTATGTTGCTGAAAACACTGCATAGATGTGATATATGACAAGAGCTGCGCACGTCCGTCTCGCAGCCAGAGCGCGAAAGCACAGTTTGAATCTGGCAGTTATGTGACGTCGCTGAACGTTCGAAATCCCATATGTGGGACCGTACCGCTCAAAGGGTTAACACTTCCACTCGTAACAGTATCAGTAGTGGTGAATGGAACACTCACGGGACCACTTTCCAGAGGAACATTCTCCTCAGCTAATCAATGTGTTGTCTCCAGGTGGTATCTGGTGCAATCTCAATTGTATATGAGAGCGGTCCTGTTCTTTCTTTGACCTCTGCAGGTGTGCATTTGTGATCTCCTCTGTAGTTTCTAGCGAGCACACTCTCTCCTACTTCTAACTTTCTCGTTTTCCCTCCTCCTTGTGACTGTTTCATCTGTCTGTCATGTACGGTTCTGCTCAAATTGGGTTTCAGCAAGTCTAGCCTTGATCGTAAGGGTCTACCAAGAAACAACATGGCAGGTGTTCGTGTGTTGACATGAGTTGCATTTCGATATGCAAACAAGAAATTGTGAAGCTTCTGGCTTAGTGTGAGCTTCTCATGTGTCATGGCCCGCAGTGCATTCTTCAAGCTTTGCACAGATCTCTCAGCTAAAACATTTGTAGCTGGGTGGTAGGGCACTGAGGTCACATGCTTGATTCCAGTGTTCCTTAGGAAGATCTGGAACTCATCAGATATAAACTGAGGACCATTGCCACTCACCAGCTGTTATGGTACATCAGTCCTTGTGAAAAGTTCTCTTAGAACCATCACAGTTTGGGTGGTGGTTGTGGAGGTCATGCTGAACACTTCTGGCCAATTTGAACACGCATCAACAACAACCAGAAATGTAGTGCTCATAAAAGTCAACATGGATCCTTTGCCGCAGTAATGCAGGCCATTCCCAAGGATGTAGCGGTGCGGGTTTTGGCATCTTTTGCACATACTGACATCCTGAGCAGTGCATGGTGAGCCACCATACGAAACTTCTTGCAGGTGACTTCATCTTTACCACTCCAAGATGTCAAACGTAGAGCTCCTCCAAGACCCGAGTTCACAACTTAGGTGGTACAACAACCCTTAATGCCCACATGATGCAAGTGAATTTATCACAACGCTGATTGAATTTTGTGAATTGAAGTTTCTGCTCTGCATTCCAGAAGACTGTATAGCTGAATATACCTGGGACAATGCAGGATCTCTCCTAGTAAATCATTTAGGCTGTAAAAGGAGAACTCTCAAGCTGAACAATTGTAAAAACATCCAAAAGTGTGCTTACATTCTTGAATCACACTCATCCGATGGTAGACGTGATAGCCCATCAGCTTTAACATGTTTGTGTGTTCTTTTGAATTCAATCTGGTATCTGTGTCCTCCCAGAAATAACACCCACCTTTGCAAATCTGTTTCGCCAATAATATTACAGTATCAGCCAAGGGTGCTCTTTCTTTCATTTCAGTGTGCTTATATATACAATTGTGTTTGTTGTTTGTTACCCATGTTTCAATATTTTTTACAAAAAAATATTTGTGATCAAACATTATTTGGTGAACCCCCTGCAGTACTGCTGCGGACCTCCTAGGGGTTGCAGACTCCCGGTTGAAGACCCTTGTTTTAAACTGTAGTATTATTTAAAATGAATCTATGTAATGTTAAGTCATAACAGATGAAACATTATCATTTCAAATTAAGCAAATTGTAAATCAGTCAAGTCAACTGCATTAAAGTGCACTTAATTGGCCCAAGGTCACAATCCTGATTTGGACCAGATGATCTCACTAGATTGATCTGGGCCACACTCCTCCCACCAACAATCGGCCCTCATGTTGTTTGCCATGATTCATGTTGTACCATCATTGCCACAAATGACCCAGCTCTGGCTGACAGGATACTGACAGGAGGGCAACAGTGGCAGCTTGAGGCCACATTTGAGCCAAGATCGCTTGCTATGTGGGTTAGCTTACATGGCTTTCCTTTTTGAAGTGGTGAATGTAGTTATCTGTGAGTATGTTTTTTTCTGTGCTTGTGCAGCGTCAAACGCATTCACGCAGAATCTGATCACTAGTGTTGGTGGTTCCGTTGCTTACATTCTGTTTATCAGTGAATGTTGCAATGATTTATATAAGAAAATAATTTAATTACTTTAGTTGTTATTTTCATTCATGAGTTATACAGTTCAAGTCAAGTCTTAAGTCATTGGATCTCAAAACAAAGTCAAGTCAATTTCTTTTAGTCCAGCAACTTTCAAGTCCTTAAATTTGCGACTCAAGTCAATTCATGTGACTCGAGTCCCCCACCTCTGCTCCCTAATTTAGTTTACTAATATAGTCCATTTGACAGTGTGGTAGCTTTTCCCCTACGCACCTGTCTTAAGTTTACCTGGGGCATCTCCTAATCGACTGGCGACACTCGATAATATACCTGATCACCCGGAGGCGTCTCCTAATTGACACCCAATAATATTTATACTCTAGCACTGCATCTCCTAGTCGACAACTGCTGCTTTGAGTTGTTCAACGTCTTGGCCCTTTTGAACACTATCACTTGGGAATAAGATCTTTAGTGTTCCCTAACTTGCTGCGCAGCAATAACCAGATAGACTCCAGTCTATGCCTTAGAATATGCTTTATTCACGGTCGGAGGACCTCGTATCAACCAAAGAGAATTCCACCTGCAAGAAGAATACAACAGTTTATATAGGATAGGAGCATGGCGAAACATTCTACAATGATTGGTTCTTCATATGTCAAACCCTCATATTACTAGGTAAAGCAAGATCTGCCCAAATCATGTGTTTATTAGTTTGTGGTTACTCAATATCATGGGGCTTGACTTGACCTTGACCTAGATGGTTGTCTAGATGTCCCTAAGTATCATTTCCACTTTTCTTATTTTTGGACATGTTAGACACACACTGACTTAGGCCCAAGGTTTTTTAATTTAGGTTTAGGTTTAGGTTTCAAAAGCATATAAATGTTATTCCTGCAAGCAAAAAGAAATGTTAGTTATGATTAATTAAAAAATTCCATCACAACAGACTGAATAAAAAGAAGAGAATGAATTCAGACACTGATGAACACCTGCTGTTAACAAGCAGAATCATTGAAGGAAAGAGAAACAACAAGAACAGAAAAAAGAGAAGAGACAGGAAGAAACACAAGAACTACAACTGACTTCCAGCCACAGCCTTAAAGGATTAGTTCACTTTCAAATGACAATTTCCTGATAATTTACTCACCCCCATGTCATCCAAGATGTTTATGTTTTTCTTTCTTCAGTCGAAAAGAAATTAAGGTTTTTGATGAAAACATTCCAGGATTATTCTCCTTATAGTGGACTTCAACGGACCCCAAATGGTTGAAGGGCAAAACTACAGTTTCAGTGCAGCTTCAAAGGGCTTTAAACGATACCAGACGAGGAATAAGGGTCTTATCTAGCTAAACGATCAGCCATTTTCTAAAAAAATAAAATAAAAATGTATAAGCTTTATAAACACAAATGCACACCTTACAAGTGCTTCCACCAGACCATCTTCCGTATTCTTCAAAAAGCTTTCAAAAAGCTGAATGTCCTAAACCAGGGGTAGGCAAGTTCGGTCCTAGAGAGCCGCTGTCCTGCAGAGTTTAGCTCCAACCCTGAAAAAACACCTTCACCTGGCTTTAGCCTTAGTAATCCTGAAGAGCCTGATTAGCTTGTTCAGGTGTGTTTGATTAAGGTTGGAGCTAAACTCTGCAGGACAGCGGCTCTCTAGGACCGAACTTGCCTACCCCTGTCCTACACCTTCACTATTCAACTTACGGAACTAACCCAGTCCGTTTTCCTATAATTTGAATACGGAGGGCAGTCTGGTGGAAGTTTGGTATTTGACTACATAACTTGTTTAAATATGGATATTTTTTTATACAAACGCATCGCTTCGCTTCAGAAGGCCTTTATGAACCCCCCGGAGCCGTGTGGAGTACACAGTTATGATGGATGGAAGCTTTTTCTTCAGCTTATACTCATGGGTCCCATTCATTGCCATTATAAAGCTCAGATGCTTCAGGATATTTATTAATATTTCTTCAATAATGTTCATCAGAAAGAAGAAAGTCATATACACCTAGGATGGCTTGAGGGTGAGTTAAGCTTGGGCTAATTTTCATTTGAAAGTGAACTAATCCTTTAAGGCCGTTTCACACTGAGTGTAAAACCAGTTTACAAACCAGTTTGACATTATTTCTTTCATACATGTAGAGGGCTTCTTGTTAAGAATGAACAAAAGTTTAGATGTTGATGTTTTGTTGAAACTTTATTGAAATTGCTTAAACAAATCACATTTGTAATGGCAAGACAAGGCCAAGAAGAAATGGATTGGGTGTTTTGGCAATGTTGTGATGATGCCATAATCATCATAGATTTCATCGTAGTACAATACTCCCAGCATGCACTGCAGCATGAATAAAATATGGAGCTGAATGGTCTTACTTTTTCTTACTTTTTTTCTTATTTTCTTTATTTGCAGCAGTTACACCAACAGACACAAACACCACACATGGGACATCTTCAACTCCCTTTCCAGGTAAGAACACAACACTTGTAATACAAAAACGACACCAAGTGGTCAAAGGCCATGAAACCCTCATCCTCCATGATGGTGAAGGGCTGCAAATCCTTTACCACCATGTTTACAAGAGCCTCATCCAATTCCCTCTGTCTGCCTTTAAAAGAAGACAAAGATAAAAGATTAAAACTACTTTCACAAAAATAAATTGAAAAAAAAAAAGAAGTCACTAGATTGATCTGGGCCACACTCCTCCCACCAACAATCGGCCCTCATGTTGTTTGCCATGATTCATGTTGTACCATCATTGCCACAAATGACCCAGCTCTGGCTGACAGGATACTGACAGGAGGGCAACAGTGGCAGCTTGAGGCCACATTTGAGCCAAGATCGCTTGCTATGTGGGTTAGCTTACATGGCTTTCCTTTTTGAAGTGGTGAATGTAGTTATCTGTGCTGTATGTTTTTTTCTGTGCTTGTGCAGCGTCAAACGCATTCACGCAGAATCTGATCACTAGTGTTGGTGGTTCCGTTGCTTACATTCTGTTTATCAGTGAATGTTGCAATGATTTATATAAGAAAATAATTTAATTACTTTAGTTGTTATTTTCATTCATGAGTTATACAGTTCAAGTCAAGTCTTAAGTCATTGGATCTCAAAACAAAGTTAAGTCAATTTCTTTTAGTCCAGCAACTTTCAAGTCCTTAAATTTGCGACTCAAGTCAATTCATGTGATTCGAGTCCCCCACCTCTGCTCCCTAATTTAGTTTACTAATATAGTCCATTTGACAGTGTGGTAGAATTTGCGTCTGAATAGCTTGCGCGCTCCGTTGATGTGTTCGAATTAGAGGATAATGAACTGACTCGTGAACTTCTGACATGTCTCTTTTCATACAGATTACATAAACAGAGAATATTTGTTTTTTATTTTACTTACATGAGTTAAAACCTGACATTTCAATGTTTCTTTTGACATATGTCTAATTTTTGTGTGATTAGTTTTCACTAAGTTACAGTTAATTTTCTGAGGACTATCAGAATAGACTTCATTAGTTAGTTAGTTTTCTTTATTTTGCAAAAAGGACAACATTTGTACACAAATAAAAGAAGACATTTCACAGATTAGAATGATGTATAACTCTTAATTGTATGTCCAAAATTGATGGAGTATTTTGTGTCTCTTTAGTTAGATGCGTTCCTGGGTCAACATATTTTGTTGATCCTGGAACAACATTCCAGTCTGAAAATTTAGTCTTAACCCTATTCCTACCCCTAAACCTAACCCTACCCATAAGTTATCACAAAAATCAGAGGGAAATGATAGATGAATAACACTGATGTAGAAGCACCAATTCACGATTTTAAGCCTAAACTTGTTCCTCAAATCTGATTGGTTGATTTGAATGTTGTTCCAGGATCAACAAAAATGTTGACCCAGGAACATGTTGAACTCAGCAAAATCAGGTTATGCGGTGTTATCGCCAGTGCAACCGCCAACTGCAGAGTGTTAACGTGACCATTTACTTATTTTCAGTGTTGCAACTGTCACAGCAAAGCAAATAAAGAAATAGCTGGACATTCTTTACCTCAGAATTTGGGTGTTTTATTATTATTATTATTATTATTTATTATTTATTATTATTATTAATTTATTATAGCAGCTTTGTGATCTAATTGATCACTGTTTGTATTATTTTATTTATTTATTTATTGCCATAACAAATGTGCCTTGCAAAATCACTGCAACACAGCGTCAATGTTACTTTTACTCTTTCTGTGGACACTATGGAATGTTCCTGTTGGCTTAAAAGGATTAAAGGTTTAAGATAAAAAGGCACACCCAAAAATGTATTTTAACAGTAATAAACTGTAAGTTTACAGCAAGCAAACTTAAAGTATCTTCAATATAATTCAGACTTCTATATGGATTGAGTTGAAATTAACACTTTACTTTCTGTTTGCAGCAGTTACAACAGACATTAACATCCCATCCTTCCCGCATGGGCAATCTTCTTCAACTACCTTTCTAGGTAAGAACACAGCAGAAGAAAAAAAGAGTAATATATACAGTAGTTTACGGTAAAATCAAGAAAAAACAGCAATGTACTGTAAAACCTGATGTATTAAAATAACCTAAAATCTTATCATTTTGACAGAACTTTACTTAAAGCTGCATTCAATAAGTTTTGCCTCTTTGTCGCCATCTCTGTTTGAAACCTGCAATTGCAGTTATTTGAGGAATTATCTTTACATGGGTCGTGTATCGGCACAGCTCTTCAGCGCAGATGAATCAAATGTTTTGAGGTGTATGTATGGCTGTCAATCACCACACCGGTGGATACTGTACTTTTTAGTACTACAGATTCTGTGTCTTGGAAGTATGACCAAAATAAAAATGTTCACCAGAAAATGTAATCTGAACAAGTAAATAACAAATCTGCCACTTTTGTTCTGACCAACTGAAAGAAAAAAAAAAAGCATTACAATGAATGATGTTGTCACGGAATGAACAAACAAGGCTTGTGGATCCGTATGCTGGATATTATTAATCAGAGATGTGATAAATAACAGGCATGGGTTGGCAACAGCAAACAGGTATAAAGCAGGTGAGACAAAGAGTATTCCCGGGACAAGCACGGTCGACCAGTGGCAAACAATATCCAGGAGGGCTAGGCTAGAGAATAATCCAGGGAAAACAGTCAATAGTCCAAGAGAGGTGCTAAAAGAGTCCAAACGGCAAGATGAGAGGGAAATCCTAAGTACATGGACAAGAATCCAAACACGGTAAAATCAGACAAGACTAGACTAAGGATATACACAGAAAACTAGAACTGGCTCCTTAGATATCAGCTATGAGGTGATATGTGTTTGCAGTACTTGGCGATGAAACTGTGTGCCATGATAAACTCTTAATGGTGAACAGGTGACCTCTGGTGGCGAGTAGACGGAAACGGCAGGCACAGGATATGTGACAGAAGGCCAGGATTATGTGGTGGGAGAAGGACTAAACACTAGGGGTGTAACGATATATCGCAGTACGATATTTCGCGATGCAAAAATGATACGATATGTATCGTAGAGTGATGGCGATACTTTTACGATATGACGGCAGTCTAATCTTATTGGTTGAGCTGCCGACATGACCTACTCTGCAACATGGAGGTGGCAGTGAGAGAAGCCGGGTGTGTCTCAATCAACTCTCTAGTTCCGTAAGTGTTTCGTGCACACATCGAATCTTGCACTTTGAATCTTGCAAGCAGGTTTAAATGTTTCTCGCGTCAGTCTCTTGCTTGGTCGCGTGAGAAAAGTCGTGGCTTTCTTTCATCGCAGTGCCACAGCAACGGCTGTGCTCACAGAAAAGCAAAAGATGCTTGCGATGCTTTGCTTTAAGAAGTTCTGGGGCCGTTCACATATTGCGTCTAGCCACGCTGCAGGCGTGCTCATAATGGAAGCAACGCAGTCGCGACGCGCAAAACGCACAGAGATGAAAAATTCTCAACTTTTCAGAATGCCGCAAGCGCACCGCAGGCCATGTGACAAGAACCAACAGATCAGCTATGGTCTTTCCGTAACAAAACATCAAAATCTCAGCCGAACAGCTGATCATAGCTGTACAGGGTGGTTTTTATATCTTATCTCCATAAATATATCTAGTAGTAAAGGTAATGCAAGGGCTAGAAATCAATGTATCCTTTGCTGAAACTTCCTACTCCTCTTGGAGAGCGCAGTTCATGGTTGCATAGCAACGACCGATGCCACGGGAGCGCAAGCACTTTGGAAAGAAGAAGCGGTGCGGCCACGCCTTCCACGCGTTTTTAGACGCGATATGTGAACGGTCCCTTAGGATTCTTAATTCTAAGTTCATGTTAAATTTAAGATTTGTTTTTTCAGTGACAGACAGACCTATTCCGCTGTTAATTTGAATACAGAAGGTTTTTATTAAACCTTGAAATGTGATCTTGTATGCACAACAAGGACATTTATTGAAATTTGTTAAATCTTTGAATTTCAGTTTCATTTTGTTCAAAATATCGTGATACGTATCGTATCGTGAACTCAGTATTGAGATATGTACTGTATCGTGACCTGAGCATATCGTTACACTCCTATTGAACACGGAGTCAGATCGGGAAGCCAGGGCAGAGTAGACTGAGCAAGTGACCAGGGCAGAGCAGGTGGCCAGGCAGATAGGCTTGAAGGCCCCCACGGTGGAGCAGATGACCACCACAGCAGAACAGATGGACTTCACAACCTCCTGGACAGAGCAGGTGACCACCACAGCTGAGTAGACAGATTTGAAGACCACTATGGCAGAGCAGACGACCCCCACCAAGGTCACCAAGGATCAAGTAAATCCAAAACTTGACTTATGGTCAGTCTGAAAGAAATTTATAAGAGTAACATGTAGGGGACATAGACTCACTGTGTTATACTGACGGTCACAATTGTGACCTTCATTTATCTGCAGTCTGACAACAGAAGACACCATGCATTAATATAATTTCAATATGTTTGTATAAATAACCCTTTCATGATGATGTGTGCAAAAAAAAAAAAAAGAGCTATTCAAAATTTAGATCCATGATAACTGAATGGAATACTGCAGATAACTCGCTTAACATGTTTAAAGCTGCAGTCCGCGATTTTTTCTCTTTCCCGCCATCTCGTTTGAAACCTGCAATTGCAGTCATATGCGGAACAGTTATCTGTACGTGCGTTGTGCCTCGGCACAGCTAGTCAGCGCAGATGAATGTAATGCTTGCTATCAGTCACCGCACCGGTGGATACTGACAAAGACTATAGAATAACACTGAACTTCAGAATCACAGATTCTATGTCTTGAAAGTATGACCAATATAAGAATTTTCACTAGAAAATATCATCTGAACAAGTAAGTAACGTGTCACTTTTGTTCTGACCAACTGAGGAAAAAAGCATTACAATAAATCGCGCTGCCAATGATGATTAAAACTAACGATCTATTAGCTCGGATCACGTCAAACCGTGCAAATTATTATTACTGTTATATTGTTCTCAAATTGTTAATGTTAACAACATCAGCATTGCGTGACTATGTGTATNTTTCACTAGAAAATATCATCTGAACAAGTAAGTAACGTGTCACTTTTGTTCTGACCAACTGAGGAAAAAAGCATTACAATAAATCGCGCTGCCAATGATGATTAAAACTAACGATCTATTAGCTCGGATCACGTCAAACCGTGCAAATTATTATTACTGTTATATTGTTCTCAAATTGTTAATGTTAACAACATCGGCATTGCGTGACTATGTGGATTTAGTGTGTATTGGGGTTACCTGTAGATTTCAATGTCTGTAGACACTCAACAGTCCAAAGTCTTTTGCTTTTAACTACGGGTGAATCTCCAGTTGTCACTGATGATTGTCATTTGGACCTTTCTGGATTACAATCCGCCCTCAAAATAAGTTTAATTATCTTCATTATTTTCATTATTACAAGCTTACCGTTGTGAATCGAGCTAAGATAATGAGATAGTTTTGAACACTGGCTGGTTATGTACTTTAATATAATTTTTAACCAAAAAAAGTTGCGGACTACAGCTTTAATCTCTGAACATAACTGACTTAACATGTTGAACCTCTTTTTTGAGCATGTTCTATTTATTTGTACTTAAATTTAAGTCACACAAAGTGGCTTTTTGATTTTTGAGATAAAGCCTCTAATTTTGGAGTTATGAAGAGTGTGACAACTTACCCCGCTTACCACTTACCCCCCATACATTTATAGTTAAAATTGAACTCTTTTTTTTTTTTATATATTTTTTTTTATTATTGCAAAAAGGTACAAATCACAGGTCATTAGCCATAATATACGTAACATACAAAAAAACATAGAGATAAACAGAGAGAAGAAAAAAAATAAATAAATAAAAATAAAAATAAAATAAAATAGCCAGGGGAAGCTTACAGGTCATTACAAAGTGAAGGAGGACCATATGCTGATAGTTTTAACAGCCTTTTTGTTGTTTGAGCCAGAAGTCAGATTAATATAATGTTCAACTTCATGGATAAAAAGTACAAAACAGGGTTTTTTAGAGCTGAATTTACATTTATGAATGTGAAATTTTGCCAAAAGTATTAATAAATTTATAAGGAAGTACGTTTTTTCTTTACTTTGACTTTTATAAAAACAAAAAATAACATCCTTCCACAATAAGGCAAAGTCTTTATAAATATGGTCAATGATGAATCTGCTGAGCTTTTGCCAAAATGTTCTGGTGTGTGGGCAATACCAAAATAGGTGCAAAACTGTTTCGGGGTGGTCTTCACAAAAAGAACAGTTTGTATTGATGTCCCTTTTAAATTTAATCATGTAATGATTAGCAGGGTAATATCTGTGAATTATTCTGAAAGATACTTCTTTCACCTTGTTTACTAATAAATATCTGTGAGGAATCATCCCAACCTTTTTCCAGTCAATGTCATTTACAAATCGGTTCCAATAAAATGTAACATTTGGAATAGAAACAATCTCTTTCTGAAATAACGCACGAATGTTCTTATTATTATGTGGAAGATGGGAAAAACAGATTCTTCCAACTGGTGAGTCAGCCACATCAGGAAGGGAGACAGAAGTAGGTGAAAGTCTGCTAGAATACTTAAAAAGCATGATTGTGCCTGATGGAATGGCATCAAATACGATTGCGAATTCTTTCGGCGTAACAGGAATGTTATATGCTGATAGAAATTCTCTATAGGAGAAAAGTTTCTGATTCTGATTATGTACCCAACTCTCAAAATAAAAAGACTTGTTCTTATATAAAATATCTTTGTTATTCCAAATTAGGTACCTGTGGGGTGAGAAATTATGCTTGTAAATAAGAGACCAAGCTAAAGTTAAAATTGAACTCCGAGCCTCCTGTACCCATTCTGTGACGTCAAACAACTTCCCTGTGCAAAGGATCATGGGGGCCCGAAGTGTCCATCAGTTGTACCCTTCGAAATCCTTCATTCCGAAGGGCCCTTTGAAGTGGTTAGTTTTGAGCACTTCGGTTTGGAACGACCCTTCAATATGGCGGCCATGATTATTTTCACTCTGAAGTGCCCTTCGGAGGGCGATATATCCCGTTTGGAACGCACCGTATAACGCCACTTCATCATTGTTTATCAGACATTGCCACCTTGTGGAATAAAGATGAATTGCACTTATTCAGTCATCAAAGATTCAATTATTTTTGCACAGAAAAAAAAAAAGTATTTTATATATATATATAAACTGATTCACACCTCAGGTCGTTGAAACCATAAACTTTTTAAAATAAAAAGGGAAAATAGACATTCTTTTATAATTTTATGATTTCTTTTTTCTTATTATATTGTTTATAATGCATTGATTGAGAAATAATAAGAAGGTTGGTGGCTAACTTTAAAAAAATGAATGAGGAGGAGGGTAGTGAATGACGTTCCAGGTCGATAAAGACCCAAGGTAGGCATTTAAGGGTTAAACATGAAATTCTCTTTCACTTTGTGCTTGGGGAATATTCTCTGTGTTACCGAATGTCTCATTTGCACAGGACGGACATCTAGTACCTGCAATTCTACAGAATATGCTAAAGCTAAAATTAAAATTTTGGAATATCTCGGCTTGGAAAAGAATGACTCTCAGAATTACAGAACGTGGCCCTTGATGTACAACTACATCCAAAACACCTACTATGGCAAACGACCTGCCAACGTTTATGTGGACCTATTTGTGACCTCCATCATAAATGTGGTATGTGTCCAGCATGATTTATCTTCTCATTCAGGTCATTATGGGATGTCAAGCAGTTATAGTATCATCTTTCAACACTTCTTTTTAACTACAGAATGAAAAAGCCCAGAGCCTCACAACACAGGTCAAAACGATAACTGTAAGTGCTTTGAAAACCTATTTCATTCTTATTTCACAAAGTTTTATTTGATTTTCAAGCATACAATTTCTGTCTTATAATCACTCTGAATTTCATATAATTTTCTAGGCGTGGCCAAATTTGAATTTGAAGTGGAACACTTCAAATTTTTGTGGAATTACAACATTCTCTACCCCAAAAAATATGTTTTGGACTCCAGACATTCGTATAATTGAAAGGTATAAAGGTATTTCAGTAACGCTTTAGATTACAGCCCGGAAAGTACTGCGTAACTACAATGAATTTACAGCGTAACTTTCGATAGTTATATTGTACCTATACAGTAAGTACGTGTAAGTATAGGGGAAAAATATGTAATATGTAAAGGAATAAAGGGGTAACAACCAGGAAAATATCAAATTATTTATACTGTAAGTATTTTAGAACTAAGTAGTACTTACAGTGTTATGATAGACAACAATCTTACATTTGGGAGCAATTTAGCGAGAAAATGCACTGATAAAGTTAAGGAAAGCGGAAAGAACTATTGCAATCTTTATTAATAAATGGGGAAATATGCTTTTGTTTCATGTAGTTACAGGGTAAGTAATAATAATAAAAAAAAATGCAAACAATCTGATATCACTTGGAAAACTTTATTTGAATAACTATTTCAAAACAAATGAGAAGTGTTGTAATTTTAAATCTGTTTCTCTTGCTCGGCTTCCTCCTCCTCTTGTTCCTCTTCTTTCTTTAGAAGATGGATCTTAAGAGGGAATCCCCTTTGCTATTCTGTATTAAAAGAAAATTCAGTACACCCGGAAATGTGCTCACAGTTTACTCATCTTTTACCCTCATGCCATCTGAGATGTATACGACTTTCCTTCTTAAGATGAACACAAAAAGGTTAAGTGTGGCGGGGCGGTGTAATTGAGACACAAGCCCAAGTTTTTGTTCACTAATAATAAAGTCTGACTACGCCACCCTAAGGATTAACCCCAGGGAAAATACTCAAACCACCCAAATTGGGGAATAAAGCACACAGGTTCGGTTCCCTCAAAATTAGGCCAAAGACATGAGTATAAAAATACAAAATGTTTATTAATACAAAAGTTATTTAAAATACTAAACAATGAATCACAGAAAAATACATGAAACCCCACTTCAAACACAAGAACACATTACAAAAAGAAAAAGATATAAAACAAAACCAACTTGAGTATGTATGCATGTATAACAAAAACTGAATAATACCAGCAGGGGCTGAGGCTCCCCACGGCTGGGATCAATGTAGAGTTTGGTTTCACAAGAGCACACTTCCACGCGCACACACCCCCGTGCACTCTAATCACACTATCAAACACTCAAGGTGTACACAGCACACGATGAAGGAGAACCACCACCACAAGGAGGGAGATCAAACCACCCGTGGGACCCCCCAGCTCCTGCAATAAATCAAAAAGAAAATAAATAACTATGAAAATGAACTGGGCAGAAATGGCAGTATGAACAGCATAAATGTGGCAACTCCTCACATAAATGGTATCAACAAACAAAAGTGAGGAGAAGCAACAATGTAGCCGAAAAATCAGATAGTTAATCACCTGAGTGAGAAAAAGGGCAAAGGGACCCCTCACATCCAGCACACTCCCTCTTTGAACTGTTGCCATCTGGTCGATGCTACAGAGCCCTGAGCACCAGAACGACCAGACACAGGAACAGTTTCTTCCCTCAGGCAATCCATCTCATGAACACTTGACAAACACGGAACACACAACACTATTACACATTATTTACTTGAAACACTTACTTATATTTCAAATTTGCACACATAACTGTACATACAATTGTCTATATTATATATTGTTTTTTGCTTTTTTTTGCACTTTGTCTACCTTGTAAACTTGTATATTATTATTTTATTCCTTTTATTATGTGTCTTGTCTTCTCGCTGTCACTGTGTTGCACTGTGGAGCTTCTGTCACTAAAACAAATTCCTAGTATGTGTAAACAACATACCTGGCAATAAAGCTCTTTCTGATTCTGATTCTGATTCTTCTGAAATTGTTACAAACACCAACTTCTACGCAGTAGAAGATCACTCAATTTGAGTTGCATTAATAGATTAGGCACATAACCACAGAATGTAGTTTTACAGAAAAGAAAATCAAATCAGTACAATTAAACAAATGTCCACGAACTTAAAGAAAAGCAAAAAAAAGATTTAAATGATTTAACTCAGAAAAAGAAAAAGAGAAAAAAAGGCCAGCTTAATCTCATCCTATAACTGAAAGAGCTGACAGGCCTCCCAAACAAACCAAAATATGAAGCAGGGCACTAGAAAGGCACGTAACAGAATCAAACCAGCAGTCCCCTTTAATAAATGTTGATGACTTCGTCGGCGCGGCTGTATAAACAGCCGCTCTTTTAACAGCGCGAAGACAGCAGCAAGTGATCACGGCAGCAAACAATCACAGCATAGAACGAGAGGGAGAATCCTACATCGAACAAAAAGGAGATGTTAAAAAGATGCTTTTAAAACACTTACCATCAGGATATAACACCGAATGAAATGCTTTATAGGCACGGGCTTGTCACAATCATGCCCACCGATAACACCATGGGGTACAGGAAATCATGCCTAGTTTAATATACGGGGAACAAATGATAAGTCCACTATACTAACTTTATACAAACTTTTTTTAATTAATTGTTTTATTAATGCTCACAACAAAATACACAGAATAACAGATAATGAGAATGAGAAACAAACGAGACAGAATAACAGAGACGGCAGTTCTCGCGCGAGTTTCACACGAATCTCCCGCGAGAACGTCATGAAAGATTCACGTTGCTCATTTCAATGTGCTTCCTTGAGCGCAAAGTCGACTCTCATGCAGGCGCCGGTGACTGTTGGTCAGAAGCGAAAAGATGAATAGCCTAAACCATGAGAAAATTTCTGGGTGTAACTGTTACTGTATTTTCTTATAATGGGATTCCTTCTTAAGATTCATCAGCTGAGAAACAAGAGTAGGAGGAAGCCAAGCGAGAAACAACAACCAAAAAACGGACAAACTAACTTTCTGCCAGGACCTTAGAATTTGAAATGAAAAGTTGATTTAAAAAAAATAATAAATGAATAATAAGTGTTGTAGACCTGTTTTTAATAAAGTTGTTTTTCAAATAAAGGTTTCAGAGTAAGTGATATAAGATTGTTTGCGTTTTTTTAATTACTTACCCTGTAACTACATGAAATAAGAGTGTAACAAGCACCACTTTAATTTACGGGCCGTAATGTCATACTTACCCTGTAACTACATGAAATAAGAGGGTAACAAGCTCCACTTTAATTCACGGCCCGTAATGTCATACTTACCCTCAGGGGCGGCGCCAGCCGATTTTGCCGGGGCTTCAGCCCCGAATGTTTTGAGTCAAGCCCCGAATCTTTCAGGTTTGAGGTTTCTTAACCCTTTAACACGTACGATCACACCGGTGTGATCAGTCTTGGCTGGTCCCAGGAGCGTACGATCACACCGGTGTGATTAGAACGTTCAGCGCATCACGCGATCAACTGCCAAATTCAAATGTGTGTGCGCGCTTTGGCTGGCGCTAAACCAGAGACGGACGTATATGCAGTGTTTTCAACCGCATAATGTTTATTTTAGGTTTCAGACATTTAAATACACATGAGTACTAACAAAACAATATATTTAGAGTTTGTAAAATACACAATGATGTCTATAGAAGCGGAAATAACAACCCTTTCCATTATAATTAGACAACACGTTTTATTAATATCAGATACACATGATAGTGAAAGTAACTTTAAAGCTTACTCTATTCTTCCCCAGTTCACTGACTCACTTACTTTCATGTATTTCGGGAGAAGTGGATGAATTCACGGGTTGTAAATCCAACAGATCCGATTCTATGTATGGCCCAAACTAACATGGCGGCGCCCATCACGCATATGGTATGGCTCAACTAACATGATCGTTATAAAGGTGTTTAAACAGCAAAACACATCCACTTGCACATATTTGGCAATCGGAATATTAGATACTTCATGCTATAGTTAACAAATTTGTGAATATTTTGAATAAAAAAGGAAAAATTAAATAAAAGCAGATCATCAGTCACACAGCGCTGCGGTGTGTCACGTAACAAGCAATGACGCGTCACCATGGAAACCATAAAGCTATATGTTCTAAATAACGGTCGCCTTAAAAAACTCACGCTGGGGGGTCAGCCAGAATATTTAAAACTTACGTGCGAAAGTGCTGTCAAAATATCATTTTTCTAAACATATCTCTATGTTAAACAGTTCAATACCGCTTTTCTACAGTACTATCCATACATACAGCGTTACCGGTAGCGTTTTCTCTCTCTTCTCTGACAGCGCGTTCACGCACACCGCAGATGTACACAGACACGCCTCCTGTCACTCACTCAGTACAGAGCCACGCCTCCTGTCACTCACTCAGTACAGAGCCACGCCTCCTGTCACTCACTCAGAGCAGCGGCAGGCCTCGAGACTCGTTCGGTCCGGTTGAAGGGTTTTTGTTATGATATAACAGCTGATAATACAACTTTGGCACATTTGTCAGCTAAACGTTTATTTAGTGTTTCCCATTAATGACCCGGTGCCACCGTTTCATAATGAACCGAAAATTTAAAACATGTAAATGGTCTCTAACGTTGTATTTTGCCAACGAACTAAATTGAAACCGTTATATGGCTTTGTGCCTTTATAAAACAGCAAAATACAGTGATTAAGTATATATACAGTCTGTCTGCGCTGCTTCCAAAGTGCCCCAGATTGACGCATTTAACCTTAAAATGTACTACATTTTCTTCCGGGGTCCCCCGACTCCCCTAGAGGAGGTACACCTAACAAACTTTTACAAATTACAGTGCCAAATCATGTACATTTTATTAACTTTACTCAAGAATACTAGAAAACAGCTTCTTTCATGTCAGTAAAGCTGTTAACAGAAAATTAAAATGTCATTGGGAAAATATAGATTTGGGCTAAGCCCCGAATGTTTACAATGTCTGGATCCTCCCCTGCTTACCCTATAACTACATGAAACAAAAGCATATTTCTCCATTTATTATCTATACTTTCTACTTGCCTTGAAACAACTTAATCAGTGCATTTTCTCGCTAAATTGCTCCCAAATGTAAGATTGTTGTCTATAATAACACTGTAAGTAACCCTTAGTTCTGAAATACTTACAGTATTAATAATTTGTTATTTTCCTGGTTGTTACCCCTTTATTCCCAAGATTTTACATATTGTTCCCCTATACTTACATGTACTTACTGTATAGGTACAATATAATTATCGAAAGTTACGCTGTAAATTCGTTG
This sequence comes from Anabarilius grahami, assembly GCA_003731715.1. Taxonomy (NCBI): domain Eukaryota; kingdom Metazoa; phylum Chordata; class Actinopteri; order Cypriniformes; family Xenocyprididae; genus Anabarilius; species Anabarilius grahami. The sequence goes on along the minus strand of RJVU01005799.1, from coordinate 83,219 downwards.
TAATTATGCAGTACTGTCCGGGCTGTAATCTAAAGCGTTACCGGTATTTCTTCTGTCAGAACCTTTTAGTTTGCCTTTTAGTGATAGATCAGAAATGTTGCAAAATTATGGAAAGTATAACAACAGTATTAAATTAGCTCAAAAGGGATATATATATTATTTTTAGGGAAACGCATGGCTAAAGTAGTTCTAGCAGGTGTTGACCGCATTGCAGCTCTATATCACTTCGCCAAATGATTTCAGTTCTCAATACAGCCTACAACCGCAAAAGAACCAAAACCCACAACAAAAAAAAAAACTGACCAAGCAATTAAATATAGTAAACTACAGAATAAAAATGACTAATTATTGTCATGGTTTTTGCCACAAAATACATTTATTGTGTCCTGAAAGCTCTCGTACGCCATCTTTCTTTCAAACGTACTGTATCGTACAGACACACACTCGCACAGAAACGTTTGATCAGCGCTGCTGATCAAATAATCAGAGTAAAATAGTTTAGCAACTTAAGATACACGACTCAGCAAGGTAATAACTGTGCAGTTCTTGAGATAAACGTATAGTTTCGCTATTAACAGAGACACTGCTGCAGTTAGAGCTGCACAGATAAGGTAGGCTAATTCACATATGCTGCTTATTCTCGCTCTCTCTGTCTTTCTCAACTGCATTAATAAATGTAGATTGCTTTCAAGGCTCAGGCCTTCATTACAAGTTCTACCAGAAAGACTCGGGAGGCAAGATAACGTAACAACGATATTCATTAACAATCAGCAAGCAAAACTGTAAGATAAAGTTCTCCATAGCTCACATCCTAAAGGGTTGTGAACTCTGCATTTCCTGCCTGAAGATGAAGGCAGGGGCGTAGCCGACTGCCAAAAATGGTAAAGGAGAATTATCCCACCAGGACAGAGCCTATCGAACGGCGACAACGGCCACTTTGGGCCACATAGACACGATAGCCTTGAACGGCGACAGAGGGCATGTTGGGCCACATAGACACGATAGCCTTGAACGGCAACAAAGCCACAAGGTCACATAGAGACAAGGTCACACTATGGATCCAAACTGAAGCTAATGTCCTCTCTAGTCACCTCGGGGCGGGTGTCCCGAGGCAAAACAGAAAAGCAAATGGAGAATAATTAGCGTAGCTGCTGTTCATAACATTAAGCAAAGATAATCATGTGCAATTGATCTGATATGAGATGCATTATGTGAATGCTTGGCTAAAGAGATGCGTCTTTAATCTGGATTTAAACTGGGTGAGCGAGTCTGAGCCCCGAACATTATCAGGAAGGCTATTCCAGAGTTTCGGAGCCAAATGTGAAAATGCTCTCCCTCCTTTAGTGGACTTAGATATCCTAGGTACAACCAGAAGTCCAGAGTTTTGTGATCTTAAGGAGCGTGAAGGATTGTAGGGCAATAGAAGATCGGTTAAGTACACAGGAGCTAAACCATTTAGAGCCTTATAGGTCATTAGCAATACTTTATAATCGATACGGAACTTAATTGGTAACCAGTGTAGAGATGATAAAATTGGTGTTATATGATCATATTTTCTTGACCTGGTAAGAACTCTAGCGGCTGCATTTTGTACTAATTGTAGCTTTTTATTGAGGAAGCAGGACAACTAGCTAATAATGCATTACAGTAATCTAGTCGAGACGTCATGAAAGCATGAATAACTTTTCTGCATCAGAAACAGATAACATATTCCGTATCTTAGCAATGTTTCTGAGGTGGAAGAAGGCTGTTTTTGTAACACATGAAATATGATTTTCAAAGGACAAGTTGCTGTCTAATATAACACCCAGGTCTTTAACTGTCGAGGATGGAGTAACAGTACATTTTTACTTCTATTTGTTATTTTATTGAGCTTGGATGACAAACAAATTATGCCTATTGATTCGATATACTATCATGACTCGTCATAGTTTAACATTTTCAGTTAATCAAAAATGTATTTAATTTTAAGTTCTGTTAATGTAAAATACAATCTGATGACGTGTAAACGCGTTTCATTGTTTTGAGTTGTATGAACACTTCTTTTAATTTAGACGAACTTAAGTTAAGTGAAACTGGGCTGGGATTTATATTTCCCATCATGCTTTGCACATGGCACTTGAAAGGGAGAGTAAATGCTAAAATTAAGTGTAATATAATGTTTTTTGCACAATATTAATGGTAAGGGAGATTTAGCAGTAATTAGTGTTTTGTTATGCTAATTTAGAAGAGTTTCTGTAAATGTGGGTTTTTGGAGATTTACCATCATGGTGACAAGCGGTGCTTGGTAAGTTCATGTTACTTAGAAATGCGTTTTATTGTGTCCAATAAGCATCTTCACCTTACTGAAAACATTATGTTGGATCAACTTAAAATATGGCTTTGAATTAATGTAATTCTCCCAATTGGCTTAAGTTAAAAAAAAATTTCCACTAGAATTTTTGTTGAACCAATGTTTTATTTTTTATAGTGTAGCTACAGCCAACAGACTAAAACATAGAATGGCATTACAACTTTAAACACTCAAAAGCATTTTAGAATGATAGTATAACGTTAGACCAAGTATATAAGTATATAACCGCGCTGCGTTATATCACAATTTTGATTCGTCAAATACTGACCTGTATGAGTAGTATTTCAGCGCTTCCAAGTATTTTAGTAGAATGAATCATCCTCATTCCTTTAGCTAACTGCTGGGACTCACATGGCACTGATATCAGTCTCTCGTTAGCAAATCGCAGTACAATTCACCACAGCCTACACACATGAATGGTACCAGGGCAGCTGGAACGAAATAAACACAAGTTACCGTCACCAGCACAACATTACCGCTTACAATCACATTTGACCTACCTGGTAATCACAGCCTGCACACCACTCTGAAGCCTCAACACTTCCTATTCCAGCTACAATAAATGAACATACAATTTACAAAGGCACATAAACGCATAGCAACATTAGCCACCCAGCTAAACATACAGCTGAATAGAGACACACGCACCCCAAGGGGCGGAGCTAGCAATGACGCAGGTGGCATAATCAGTCTTTAAATGGACAAGAATCAAGTGCGAATAGGCTACTGCTCTAAGTATGGGGGAGGGATCTTATTAACCCTACCACACATGTTAAGTTTCAGAAAATTTGAATTAAGCCAATCTTTTATGTCTTTCACACAAGCAGAGATTTTGTCAGTTCGGGCAGGTAGAGCAGGCAGGTGTGCAGATAGAGTATAATTGAATGTCATCAGTGTAAAAGTGATAGTTAAGACCATGATGTTGTAAAATTTGACCAAGGGGTATTATGTAAATAATGAATAATATAGGCCCGAGAACGGATCCCTGGGGAAAACCTCGCTTCAGGGGGATAGTAGGTGATCGAAAATCCTTAACTGAGATGTAGAATTGTCTGTCAGAGAGATAGGAAGAAAACCAAGAAAGAGCAGTACCAGAAATACCCAAATCTGAGACAAGAAAATATGTAATTCATGGGAGACGGTATTCGAAGGCAGAGCTGAGGTCAAGTAGCAGAATTATAGACAGAGATCCACAGTCACCAGAAAGCAGTAGATCATTCACTACCTTTACAAGTGCAGTTTCAGTACTATGGAGGGGGCGAAAACCAGATTGAAAGGGATCAAAGAGATTATTTTCGGTCAGGGTTTTGTCACAGCAGTCTAATAGAGAAAGAGGACCAAGAATGACCAAGGGATTGACATTTATTGACTTAACAAGGCACGAATAAGGATGGTGATGAGTAAGGACAATCCAAAGTGTAGGACAGGGCAGTCAACAGGTGGATGGAAAGACAGAAGAGATCAGACCTGGGCAAAGCTAGGCTGGAGAACTAAGGAGATGGGGTAGCATCAGACAACGACAACAGGCAGTAGCATGAGGCACCAAAGGCTTGAAACTTAGAGCTGCAGCTGTAGCAGTCTCACTGCACGGTCTTGAGGACAGCAGCTGGGGTGGGTCTGGATGCAGGACAGGAACCAACACAAGACACATCCCAAGACAACAACAGAGAACAACAACAACAAAGAAAAAAAAATCTAGAAATAAATAACTGGAACTACAAACAGAAAAGACGAAAACAAAGTGGAAACCAAAAATTAAGACTTGAGAAAACTAGAGTAAAAGACTGTAACTAGATTAGAACAACTCAAAAGAAAAATTACAAAACTAGAACTGACAGGGAAAGATAAATAACAAAGTCTCAATGATCAGTAGATAAGCAAGAATCTTTCTGTACACACACAACAAACCAGCAGAGACATGAGGGAAGGAAACCAATATAAAGGAACCAGAGCACATGAGGAACAGGTGAGCACAATTAGTGAAACAAGGACTACACAAAGATTAAAAAGGGGGTGTGGTGAAGGGAAACAAGGAGGCGGGACAAGAGGAGCACAAAGACAAAGCCATGTGCTCTGGCACAAGACAAACAAAGAAACATTGAACAGAGATAAGACAGACAAGACTGTCAGGGCAAGACCCTGACAAATTTCAACTAGAAAAGACGAGATGGGAGGCAACAGTGCTTTCTAGTAATGTAGTTATGAAGAGTAAATTTGAAATAGGACTGTAATTAGATAGAACTAATGGGTTGAGGTTGGGTTTCTTGAGAACAGGGGTAACTGCAGTGGTTTTGAGTGGCAGAGGAAATTAAGCAGAAGTAAGAAATATATTGATGAAGTGAGAGATAGGTACAGAGATGGAAGAATGGCAAAGATTCAGGAGAGAAGTAGGAGCAGGATCAAGTTGACAGGATGAAGAGTTTGATTTTAAGATTAACTTAGAGACAGAAGATGGGGTTGTCAAAGAAAAACAAGACAAAGACTGACTGAATAGATTTGGTGGATAGCCGAGCTTTGTATCAGTAGAGAAGCATTGGTGGACGGCATCGGTCTTTTCAAGCAAATAATCCGAAAGAAAAGAACAGCAAAGCTCATTAGAAGCTAGGGCATCCTGGGTTGGAGGTTTAATAAGCTTATTTAATGCATTAAATAATGCTTTTGGCCTGTTACTTGATTTATTAATTGTGGCAGAGACAAAACTAGCCGAGATGAGAGCAGATTTGTATGTTTTGAGATGATCAAGAAAAGCTAAATAATGTACAGTGAGACTGTTTTTTTCTGTAGAGACGCTTAAGCCATCTACCAGTAGCCTTAAGAATACGGAGCTCAGGGGTATACCAAGGAGAAGAGTGGGAGGAAATTACACTTCTGGTCTTAATAGGAGCATGCTGCTGTAAGATTTCAGAAATTATGGAGTGAGAGTTAGAAAATATCACAGACGGGAGAAGAAATATCAAAGACATCAGAGAGGTTCGAAGAAACACCAAGTCACCAAGGGAAATGACAATGAACAGGCAAGGGTTAATTCACTGAGTTCAGAAAAAAAAGTTGGACAAGGCTTTAGGAGGACGATAGAGCAAGATAATTATAAGAGAGTCAGCCTCTAATACCATATATTCAAATGAATAGGTATCAGGGCATGCGCAAGCTCAACTGACGCTCTAGGCAAAACCCTGTTGTGCCGCCCCCACTCACAGTTAAATTTGAATAAAGAATAAAGGTTTTGATTATTGATTTATTAATAAACTTGCACTAAAGTAAAAGCAAAAACATAATGTCTAAAATTAGTTTTATTATTATGATAGCTTTAAACTCATAGTCCACTCATCGTTTCAAACAGTGTTTTTGTTCAGTGTGCTATATGTCGCTCTTGTTTGGGGTGGGGCAGGGCGGGTTTTGGTAATTTGTAGAATGAAGAAAAGATCATTTAGATTTAGAATAACTAATCTGGTGATAACTTTTTGATATAAGTGAAATAATTTAAAACGGACGTACAAAAAAATAACACACTCTGTCTTTCTCTTCGGAGCCAACCTGTTGTGTTCCTGCTATTTACAGAGTGAATTTCTCAGCCCTTGAATAGCCTTTGTTTCTTCATGCTGGTGTTAAGGCGCCCTACAGCGAAGCTGTGAACTTTGACAGAACAAGCTATTTATACAGCTCTCAACTGCATTGTTTTCTGCCCCATTGGTTTGCGATTTGGGCCAGTTCCTCTGTGCGTGTGACTCAGGGAGTGGTGTACCTCCAGTCACATTGCAGCTAGAGCCCTGCACGGGCCACAAATCTTGGCCCTAGCCCGGCCCTGGCCCGAGACGCTCAGGCCCTAGCCCGGCCCGTGTCCGTCAGCTTGTCAGAATTTTCGTCCCGAGCCCGACTGGAGCCCGTTTTTTTTTTTATTAAATTTTTTTATTCATAAATCCTCTCCACAACACAGCCTTTGTTGCAGCCATTAAAATGTTCAGTTTTGTTTTTAATTGCAAAGTAGTTGTAATCCTTTTCATTTCTTTATTAAGTTAATTTAGAAAAATGTTTGGAGCACTTCTTTGTTTATTAAATTGAAGTTTGTTTCTTAAAGTGACGACCGCAGCGACCGACAGTGAGTTGAGCACGTTTGATCGATTTAGACTCTCAAATCAACACTTGTTCAATAAAAGCCATAGATATAAAACACTAATATAAACATATCACAATGTTAGTTTAAACATTTATTAGCACTACCACAGTAAAAAGCTACTTTTTTACAAGCTGAGGCGGGCTGCTCTACTGCTCGTAATAGTGTGCGAAAAAACAAAACTGGCTTAAAAACAAACTTACAGGTTGTTTTACCTTACACCACAGCTGCGCATCAAAATCAAAGCTTCACCACTGAACATGGTCATTTTATTTTCAAATGAAAAACGAGACAACATGCTACAGCCAGAAGAACACTCTCATAGAGAAAGAGGATCGTGAGAGAAAAAGCACAGCATCCGCATTGGAAAGTTTTAATTAGGTATGCTCATAATTGACTAGTTAACTGTTAACCAAGAAGTTTGACCAATTAATACTATCGGTTAGACGGTTTAAACAGAAAACAAACTATAAACATATAGCTATAGACAACAAATCCTATAAACAGTAGCCTATTCAGAACAGAACCATAACGAAAAATAAAAGAACATGTCGCCTACCTCTCCATTTCGGCACAAATCCAAATGTTTCCATATTCGTGATTTGAATGCTAAACTATTATTTATTATGTAAATTATAGGCTTTGTACTTCGCTCGCGTTCCAACAATACATCCTTCACATGTGCTTTTTAAGTGAGTCGATAGTATAGCGCTGAATGCCATACATTGTACAGACTAGCCTATATTGAGCAGTGTAACTTTGATTTCGCCATTCAAGCCCTGCGGGTATGTGAAGTGTGAATACTCATATTCTGTTGTTTTATATGCCGTATTTGCACATGTATAAAACTAAAGCCTTGAAAATAACATTTTGGTATTTTTAATGGGTCACACCGAAATGAACATCCCTAATTCTCACTCTTCCAGCTGCTGCGCTGATGGCGCACTCTCTGCTACACTAAACATGAGGACGCGTGCACGCAGCCTCAGAAATGAGACGCAGCTATATCTATGCATGTGTTTGTTTTACCATCATCAGCTTCTCATGGTTTATTTTAATTAATGGATGTCCAAAGTATTAAAAGGAGGAGAAGCCTAAAATCGGCCTGAAGCCCGGCCCGTGGGCCGTAAATAAGTCGGGGCCCGTCGGGCTCGGGCAGAAATGCATGGCTCTAATTGCAGCTGTTCCCTGTGTGCTTCAGCACAAAAGAACAAGAGCTGAATTTCCCCCTTCTAAAAGAGCTTCACAGACGAACACTGCGTCTTTTTCATTTCATCTGTGCGTTATTGGATGTGGTTGTTCCCTGCTCCCCACTGATGGTCACAGTCGCTGTGTCACATGCCTGGGCATTCAGCATGGTGAGGCAGCTTTTGTGGATAGCTCATGTTCTCACTGCGGGAACATGACTATCTCAGTGTTGAGGTATAGACTTTCTCGGCCGCACAGAAGCAGACTGAGGCCATCAAGCATCTTGCCCCGGCGGTCCGGTGCTGCCTTCACCCCACCGCCGGCTGTGCAACCTCAGTCTGCTCATCGCCGAGGGTGCCCGTTTGCATCGTCCTCCGCCCCTGCTAAGTCTGCAAAGCAGCCGCCTCCACCCACCAGACAGCAGGGAGCCGGTCGCGGACGCCAGGTGGCAAGAGAACAAGGAAGCGGTCCTGAGACAGGCGACCTGGGGGAGAGGATGTCAGCTCTTCAGGAGATGATGCCCGCATCTCTCCTTCCCCCAGAGGAGGGCTGGAGGGAATTTGTATTTCATATTGTCCCACCAATGGGTCTCCGGAGTTCAGCAGTACCCACCTTTTCACAAAAAGAGCTGATTCCCAATCCTCCAGGTCCCAAGAGGGCGCAGCTGGCAGTGTGTGGTGCCCTGCCTCGCCACTCTCAGCCCTCTCTTACCTCGCCAGCAGGTCCCAGTGTGTATGTCGAGGTCGCCTCCCTTGCGCCGTCTCCCATACACACTGCCAACTCTCAGAGTCCGACCCCACTTCGGGCCGCTATGCCGTCCTAGTCGGGTCCCAGTACTCTGCCTCGCTGCCCCACGCCGGGTATGTCTGTGGTGCCTTTGGTCCCATTAGCTCAGAGTCTGGGAGCCTGGTTAGTGCTTCCCAGCCCGTCCTGCTGGCTCATTCGTACCATCAGACTTGGCTATGTGATTCAGTTCGCCCGGCGGCCCCCGGTGTTCAGGGGTGTCCACTACACTCACGTGTCCCTGGACAATGCAACTGTTCTCCAGGCGGAGATTGCTGTCCTCCTGGTGAAAGATGCAATTGAGTCAGTCCCTCCAGCCGATATAAAGCCAGGGTTTTACAGCCCCTACTTCATTGAAAGGCAGTGAGTTATGGCCAATCCTGGATCTGAGAACCAAACAAAGAAACAGAAGACGTTAAATGTCACATCTTCATCTTCAAGAGGAGGGTCACTTCTTTGAGCACGACTTGCATTTTCTGCAACTGAGGGCTTGCAATTCAGACACTGTAGTATTTGAAGGCTGCTTTATCACAGGAAAAAAGGAAAGGGGAAAAAAATAATTGATATAAAATTAACCAATGAAAAACAGTTTTGCATCCATGATTACAGTCTGTATTATATGTATGTATGTATGTATTATAATTTACATTGATATTCATTAGAATTCTGTTGACTTCTCAATTTACATTTTGACTATATACTCATCAAGCTTGAAGAAGTTCTCCTGTGCGTAAAAATACAAAATAATACACATAATACACAATTATTAGTGAATGAGACCCAGTTTAAAATAACTGACTTCTGCCCAGCAGGCACAGTAAACTTTTGGTTGAAAATGAAAGTCGGGTTAACGTTTAAATTTAACATTGTCAAGCTCCAATGTTGGGCAGACATAGAATTTTGGTTGGAATAAACACCAAAAACAAACAAAATAAAATAAAAAAGGTGAAATGCATGGCAGTACACTTATTATCAGCTTCACTTATTACTAACCAAATTGACTTTATTTTTCAGATGTTTTGTTTTGAATCAGTGGTTCTGAGCATGTATCAAATGATCTCAAACTGCCAAAGTCATGTGATTTCAGTAAACAAAGCTTTCTTACGTCATAAGTGTTTCGAAATTTCAATGGTTCACGTGACTTGTGCTCCGTGCTCTGAACCACTGATTCGAAACAAAAGATTCACAAAGCTTCGAAGTCACATGAACTGTTTTAAATATGTTTTTAGTACCTTTCTGGGCATTTGAAAGTCTAAGTTAACTTGCTCTCAATGCAGGCCTCACAAGCCTTTTATCAAAAATATCTTCATTTGTGTTCTGAAGATGAATAAAGGTCTAACGAGTGTGGAGTGACATGAGGGTGAGTAATTAAAGACAATTTTAATTTTTGGGTGAACTAACCCTTTAAAGTTTGGTTGAAAATGTTTCTTTTGAAATCACCAGCATTGTGATTTTGTGTTTGCTTTAGCTGTGCAGTTTGACTCTTGACTTTTAAACATTAGTTTTTCTCTTCCTCCTGTAACTGTTTGTCATGGCAAGAACTGCATAAGAAATTGTGTCCAGATGATGTTGGCTACTTGATGATAATAAACAAATGATTTGATGAGTTTTTTGATTGATTGTAATAGTCCTGTGATTGACCACCACCGTTCTAATCTGATTGTGCGCCAAAAAGTTTTAAAGATACACACAGACATTAAAGAATCAGTGTACGAATCTCAATAACGGTGATATGCATTCTGCATCAAACAAAACTCATCTATGGCTCCCAGAATGCATTGCAGCATGAATCATGTCACCACTATTGAGATTCGTATGCTGATTATTTTATGTCTGTGTGTGTCTTTAAAACTTTTTAGTGCACAATTCTTCAGATTAGAGCACATCAGTGAAATAAACCACAACATGATGATTATATCTTTATCGTCAAGTAGATAGTATAATCAGATCACATTTTCTCTTGCTTTTCTTGCCATGACAAGCACAATTGCAGCAGCCAGAGAAAAACTAATGTTAAAGGATTAGTTCACTTTCAAATAAAATTTTCCTGATAATTTACTCACCCCCATGTCATCCAAGATGTTCATGTCATTCTTTCTTCAGTCGAAAAGAAATTAAGGTTTTTGATGAAAACATTCCAGGATTATTCTCCTTATAGTGGACTTCAATGGCCTCCAAACGGTTGAAGGTCAAAATTACAGTTTCAGTGCAGATTCTAGATTAGCTGGTTCAGGTGTGTTTAATCATGGCTGCAGTTAAAGGGACTCTATGTAGGAATGACACCCAGTGTTCAAAATAGGTACTGCAGCCCAAATTCAAAATATTGTTTGGCCCGCCCCCTCGTTCAAAGACGCGGGTTGCCAGCTTTTACAGCATATGGTTGCCAGCAACAATAGGGAGTGCAATTGGCAATGAAAGCTGAGGAGACTTAAACACTGTAAGCTGATGAGTTGATTTATCTGTTTTGATATGCTGTTGTTCATAGAGATATTTAGATGGATTCAGAGGCTTTTTAGTAGAGAGGCACCGATTGCAATTTTCTTGGCCGATTCTGATTTCCGATTTTTTGTTAGTGTGATCAGCCGATACCGATTTTTGCAAATTCCGATTTTCTTTCTAAGAACTTAATTGACAACATATACAAAAAAAACTACTTTTATGAAAGCTACTTCAATGCAGAGTTTTATTTTCATTAAAAGAAACTTAGATAGAATAAAGAGAGCTATGAAACTAAGTTTTTCAGGTTAACTGGGTTTCTATTCAGGTAAGAACATTCAGTGTTATTTTACATTGGTTACCTGAATTTCTGTAGTCTTTATTGTAAATAATTCTTACCATTAAAATAATGAAACGTATTCAGTCAAGAGCAGAAAGTGTTTTTTTTGTCTTTTGTTCTTTGATTAACATGACAGACAGCAGCAGGAATATTGGACTGCTGTCCCTTTAAGAGTTTATGAACGGTGTTCAACGGACCCAATACTGTTACACACAACATGGATTCACTTTCTTAGCTATTTAACGATTCAAAACTGACTGTTTATCTGAATACTCGCCAAGATTGCCTGTGCCGCTGGTTTTGACATACTTTTGTATGTATTTGACAGTTTAAGCACAGGAAGGTGCTTATTTTGGTACTAGTGACTCTGTTTGACTTCTGTCTCTGTTTGAGACTGAGCGTGGCTTGTTCGCTTCACTTATATAGATCAGTAGTGCGCACGCTTTCGGTGTGAGCGCGAGACCTGCAGGAATGACTAAAATTATGCGCAATACAAGCACTACTTAACCGGAGCGAATGAGACGAGAGAAAGAGAGGAGGCGCCCGCGCGGGTGTGTGTCACTTCACCGTGACAGAGAAGAGAGCAGGAACGCGCAGCTGACGTTATTGCCTGATTCTCTGACCCAGTTTGTTTGTTGGTTTCCATGGCAACAATACGTTGTGTTTTCCACCAACTGGCAACCTGTGATGTCAAAATACTATTGGATAAACTGACAGCACATGGTTTCGCACAGACCAAAACAAAAACAGACATTCCGACACGGAACGCACATTTTCAAAGTAGAATATCTGGCTGTAGCATTGATTTTCTCAGAAACAAGTTGGTGAACTTTGCATGTTTCTTAAATATCTGCAAACATATTGGGGTATTTTTATGCTTTATTAAAGTAAAAATCTTACATAGAGCCCCTTTAAACTCTGCAGGATAGTGGCCCTCCAGGGGCAGGATTAGACACCCCATGATCCTCAGTAATCTGCAAGCTACTTTTGCATTTACATTTGATTTGAATAATTGCTATCTCCAATCATCATGTCTATAATAATCAGTTTTAAATTATATTTTATCCATTTAGCATCGAGACAGAGTTTGGAACAAAGGAGTATCCATATTTGCAGTTGTTCTATCATGGCTTTACATTCTCAACTGACATTTTTGCGCTGACCACGGCCTGTAAGATGGATCTCTACAAGTTTCCCCTCGACACCCAATACTGCAATATAACACTTCAATCTGCAGCGTATTCAAGTACATCTGAAACACATTAATCAGTTTTGACAAACATATGAAAGATAACATGGTTTATTCTTCTAAACTATTATATTCAATATAAAATAATAAAATATTAATGTTTGTTCCCACAGATAAGGAGATTGAACTTTTAACAATATCTGAATCTAATTTGACGACCTTTAAGTCAAAGCAGCTCTTTCAGGCCGATGGAGAATGGGAGCTCATCAGTATAGATAGCATTAATTCTTCCGGTAATGGATCTTTAGAATGGGTTAAAATGGATCAGCTGATATATCAGGTACAGAGCACTTGGTATGGAATGTTAACCAATATTGAACATATATTAAAAAAAAAAATTAATAAAAATAAATAAAATATTTCATGAGTTTGGGAAAAATATGTGCCAAAATTAAATTAAATTATTTAATTGTTAATGTTTAAAAAGGCAGGGGTATCAAATATCTTCTAAATTAATTCATTGCCATTTTCCAATACATTGGGGCTCATATAATACACCTGTAGTTTTTTCTTTAATCTTTTTTTTCAATTATACACCAAAGTGTGGGATTATACTATAATATATGATAGTATACAGTATCTGTTACTTAATGTTCAACTGTTAAGATCAACATGTAAATTCTATTTAGGTTGCGGATTCATTCGGGAACAAAGCAAGTGTCCGGCTGTGTCTGAAATCACCTCCTGTACCCTTAAATAGGGCACTATTTTGAGGGCACAGCCATTTGTAATGGTGTCTGAAACCATAGTGGACATTATTGTGTGCACTCATTCAATCCCACAATGCACCACAATGAGGAGTGTACAACTGACTTATACATGCTAGTTTCCATGACAGAGTTCAAAATAAATCTTTTCATTACTACTGGAGCTGCCAGTTTGCTAAGTTTCATTATAAAACATTATTAAACAGCAAGCACAAACTATGCAAAATTGGCAGCCGTTCCAGCGCACTCAGTGTCTGAATTCACTCACTCATTTTCATTCACTCCTTTAAGTGAACGACATTAGTGGACTAATAGGGAATAGTGAAGGAGGGTATAGGGGGCGATTACAAACACAGCCTGTATTGGGTCTCTAAGTCATTGACTAATCTGATTCATTTAAAAAATGTGGATTCATTCAGTAACGAATCACAGCTAGAAAATAAATATTGCTTTTGTTAATTCATTAACGTGCTTAAAGTTTACAATTCACACTGTGTACAGTACTCACTCTCATTGTGATGACGGTTGGCACAATAAATTCTTCTCTGTAACCTGTGTGGAAACCAAGTATTCTTCTTTAGTACCAACAAACAATTTACATGTTGAGTTTGACTTGTAAAATAAAGATAAAATGGTTAGCACTTTACAATAAGGTTTCATTAGTTAACATTAGTTAACAAATTTAGTTAAAATGAACAAAGAATGAACTGCACTTATTTATCTTAGATAATGTTAATTTCAACATTTACTAATATTTGTTAACAGAGTTAATACACTTTTAACCCTAACATTAACAAACAATGAACAGCTGAATTTGTAACTAACACGAACAAAGATGGTAACACTTTATTTTAGGGTCTTTTAACTATTAATATTATTAGAGTATTGTCTGTCAATTAGTACTTATTAAGCACATATTAATGCCTTATTCTGCATGACCTTATTCTACATTCTTAATCCTACCCAATACCTAAACTTAACAACTAACTTACTAATTATTAGTAAGCAGTAAATTAGGAGTTAATTGAAGGAAAAGTCGTAGTTAATAGTGAATATGTGTTCCCTATACTGAAGTGTTAGATTAATAAATACAGTAAGTGTATTGCTCGTTGTAAGTTCATGTTAATAATTAATTAATGTTAACAAATAAGACCTTATTGTAAAATTTACCATACCAATGACACATTTAGTTCTAACCAAACACAGATCTGTGTCGCCATGAAAATTTAAATGAAATTAATTTTATATTTAGCGATGGACAATATGACCAAATTCATATATCACCATACAAGTTTTATTTCACAATATATCACAATATATGTAGCTCTATAATTCGATACTTACTAGTAACAAATATGAATAGAGAGCTCTCTAATTCAGTTTTTACTACTGGTAATAAGAGACCCTACTGTTTTTTTGTTTTTTTTAAAATGGTACAATGCCCACCCCTATTTAATGTACTTATTAGTGTCATCAATGTTTAAGTCCATTGTGATGCTAATGTTACTCTCTCTCTCTTTCTCTTCATGGCAGATCATCATAAAAAGGAGACCTCTACTTTATGTCATAAACATTATAGTACCGGTATTTTTCTTCCTTGTGCTGGATGTGATCTCTTTCTTCATTGACACAAGTGGAGAAAACAAAGTGAGCTTTAAAGTGACTTTGCTCCTGTCGATTTCTGTGATGCTGCTGCTTGTTAATAACATCCTGCCCTCTACGTCTAAACAAATTCCTCTGATTGGTGAGTCTAACATTGACCTGATTATTTAATATTACTTATTTTTTTAAAGAATGCAATCCTGTAACTGAATCTCAATGAAGTCACAACAGTTAAACAATATGCATTAAACAATTAAGTTTCCTCTTTCAAGATCCATTAATGTACTAAAAACATATTTAATTCAGTTCATGTGAGTACAGTGGTTCAATATTAATATTATAAAGCGACGAGAATATTTTTGGTGCACCAAAAAAAACAAAATAATGACTTATATAGTGATGGTAGATTTCAAAACACTGCTTCATGAAGCTTCAGAGCGTTATGATTCGGAACACAAATATCTTAATTTGTGTTCCGAAGATGAATGAATGTCTTACAGGTGTAGAACGTCATGAGGGTGAGTAATAAATTACATTATTTTCATTTTTGGGTGAACTTACCCTTTAAGACCAGTTTGTCTGTTATAGAACAAATAAACAAAAAACTAATTTTTAACCGCACATGGTTAAATTTTTTCCCATCTGGCCCTCAACCTAAAATGAGTTTGACACCCCTGATCTACATCATCACAGACACACACAAACATCATGAATCAGTGTATGAATCTCTACAATGGTCATAGTTTGCTGTTTTTCACAGGTATTTACTGCTGTGCCGTTTTCTGTCTAATTACCATCAGCATGGTGGAGACCATCTTTGTGAATTTTATAATGGCTAAAGGAGCTAAGATGAGATCAGTGGAAACAACAGCTGCTGTTACTGGCCGAGATGGTAAGAGTTGAACAGCATCTTATTATGAGGAACATGTTCATGTATTTTATACTTCTACTTCACAAATTAAGGTTTATTCATGAAATTAAGTTTAAGATTTGTTTGCCTCGTTGCTTTGGTACATATGCAAAGAAAAGCAAATAAAATTTATCTTTGAGTAAATTAGACTCCATGGGGAATTAAAAATTGTGCCCCTAAAATAGTACAAACAGTTTGGATAATGGATGGATTGATGAAAATAGCATTTGAAGCCAAATGTAAAACCATGTATTTGCGTATGAAACAAGCCACCCCAAAACCACATGTGAAATTAATTTATTTTTCTTTAATGGAGAATCAGCAAAGATTCCCCATCAAAAACAATTGTATATGAGATAATGCAGACAAAACAGCATTTATCCTGAGCTGTGCTTTGCATTTTTCCAATTACAGATGGTGTAAGAGACCTGGAGTACCCTCCAGACTCAGTTAGAGATCAGAATGAAGAGCAATCTAATGCCATTAACCTCCTGAATCTGATCCTCGCCGAGGTTCAGGCTGCAACTCAACGAAAACAACGGAAACAACGACAGAAACTGTCCTGGACCACAGTGGCAAGAATCATAGATGTGATCTTCTTGATTCTTTACATAATCACCATTATTGTGTTAATTTATGAGCTTTGGAAGCTTTGGTATCACTAATGAAGTCTTATATACATGAGATAGTACACAATATTAACTTTTATCCAGAGTTTATAAACAGTTTATACAGTTTATATACAGTTTAACATACAAGAATACATTGGCAAAACACAAAAATGCAGACAGAAGACGTACTCACTGGCAGACTCACATGAAATCCTGACAGAGGTTTATAAAAAACTACACTAAAAAGACAAAGTCATGATCATTATACTTGGGTGAAGAACCAAAGCAACCAGCTATATATGGTGGAAAAAGTACTAAAAAAAGAAGTACTGAACAATGATATGACTCAAGTAAGAGTAAATAAGGAGGTTGCTGAAAAACTACTTAAGTTACTATGGTACAAAGTAATTTCATTACATGCAGTTTCATTCATACTGGAAGCCGGAGGGCGCCCTCACGCAGAAAGTCCACAAGTGACACTGGTAGAGGTATTAAACATATGATGTTCAGGGAAATCCCTTATATGGAGATCAGATATCACAGCTGAATAACATGCAGATAGAGATGTTCCGACTAATGAAAAAATGAAGACAAACACACAATTGCAATAATATTTCTGTTTATCTGTGTTTTTCAAGCCATCTCAGGTATTTTCATAAGAATGATGTATATCTGTTATGCAGTGCTAATCGACAGATAATAAGATAATAATCAGAAAAGTTTCTTGAGCAACAAATCAGCATTTTAGAATGATTTTCTGAAGGATCATGTGACACTGAAGACTGGAGTAATGATGCTTTGGATCACAGGAATAAATTACTTTTTAAATATATTCACATAGAAATCAGCTATTTCAATTTGTAATAATATTTCGCAATATTACTGTTTTTACTGTATTTTTTTTTATTAAATAAATGCAGCCTTGGCAAGCATACAAGACTTCTTTCAAAAACATTAAAAAGGTTGTCAATGAGCACTGCATTATTCATATATTTTATTGTCAATAAATACCTTGAGATGGCTTGAAAAACACACATAAACCATATCTTGTTGCAATCATGTTTTTATTGTCTTCACGTTTCATCAGTCAATACGTTTCTGCATTCAGCTGCGAATAGCTGAATTACTTCTATGAAACTGTTTTGGACACTGTGCGAGAAAGTGCCCTCCGGCTTCCAGTATGAATGAAACATATATTACACGAGAGTGAGCGCTCCAAAATATTTAGATCGCCTCATAGTTAAAGGGTTAGTTCACCAAAAAATGAAAATTATGTCATTTATTACTCACCCTCATGTCGTTCCACAACCATAAGACCTTCGTTCATCTTCGGAACACAAATTAAGATATTTTTCATAAAATCCGATGGCTCAGTGAGGCCTCCATTGCTAGCAAGATTAACACTTTCAGATGCCCTGAAAGGTACTAAAAACATATTTCAAACAGTTCATGTGACTACAGTGGTTCAACCTTAATTTTATAAAGCGACGAGAATACTTTTTGTGCGCTAAAACAAAACAAAAATAATGATTCAACAATCTCTTCTCTTCTGTGCGATTCTCCTATGCTGTTTACGTTCAGTGCTTCCAGTTTCTATGTCAGAACGCCGGCTCAGTATTGGCAGACGCTGTTTAAATGAACAGCACGACGCATGCATGTTATACTGATGCAGAAGCCGGCCAATAATGAGTCAGCGTTCTAACGTAAAACCTGGAAGCACTGGATGCAAACAATGTATGAGAATGACACAGAAGAGAAGATACCAATTAAATCACTATCAACAAAATCCATCTTACCATTTATCAAAATCCATTTACACTGCAATTACAATTGCCTAAATAATGTAAGATTAATTTTCTAAATATTAAATTTTGAATATAGAAATATGAAATGTTGGGGAAAATAAAATGATCTAGGGGTGTAATGGTACACAAACATGACGGCTCGGTATGTACCTCTGTATTGAAGTCACGGTTCGTTACTGATTCGGTACAGCAAGAGGGAGAAAACTAAACATAAAATCGCTTTTTTTTTTTTAAACAGTGGTTTACTGTACAGAATCTCTGTCTTTAAATAAATTAAATTATAATTATAATTTTCTTAAGGATAAAAAAATCTATCTTGCTGTAAACTATATATAGGGAGCACTTTCTTGCACATTACTATAGCACTGGTCTTAAAGGATTAGTCCACTTTCAAATGAAAATTTCCTGATAATTTACTCACCCCCATGTCATCCAAGATGTTCATGTCTTTCAGTCGAAAAGAAATTAAGGTTTTTGATGAAAACATTCCAGGATTATTTTCCATATAGTGGACTTCAGTGGAGCCCAAACGGTTGAAGGTCAAAATTACAGTTTACAGCGATCCCAGGCGAGAAATAAGGGTCTTATCTAGAGAAATCGTCGCTCATTTTCTAAAAAAATAAATAAATATTTTATATGTTTTAACCATAAATTCTCATCTTGAACTAGCTCTCTTCTTCTTCTTCTTCTCTATTTGAATTCCAGCAGTGTAGACACTGCTAAGTGTATTACTGCCCTCCTCAGGTCAAAGTTTGAACTAAATTGTCATATACAATATGTTTGTGCAAGTACTGTATATAACAATTAGTTCAAACTTTGACCTGAGGAGGGCAGTAATACACTTAGCAGTGTCTACACTGCCGGAATTCAAATAGAGAAGAAGAAGAAGAAGAGAGCTAGTTCAAGATGAGAATTTATGGTTAAAACATATAAAATATTTATTTATTTTTTTAGAAAATGAGCGACGATTTCTCTAGATAAGACCCTTATTTCTCGCCTGGGATCGCTGTAAACTGTAATTTTGACCTTCAACCGTTTGGGCTCCACTGAAGTCCACTATATGGAAAATAATCCTGGAATGTTTTCATCAAAAACCTNGAAAAAATGGTGCAAAATTTAGAACTGAACTGAACTTTTCAACTGAAGAAATAAAGACATGAACATATTGGATGACATGGGGGTGAGTAAATTATCAGGAAATTTTATTTTGAAAGTGAACTAATCCTTTAAGCTGGTCCTAAGCAACTAGCTCCAGCTTAGGACCAGCACTTGACTAGCTTAAACCAGCTAAGGACCAGCATAAACCAGCTCAAACCAGCTTTAATGCTTCAAAACATACCTAACCAGCATATGCTGTTTTTTTTCAACAGGGATACCTTGATTCAAAATCATGCATTGAAGCATTGGAATCTATAATACTCAACTATTGTTAAGATTTTAATTAAATGGTCATCTCTTGAATCACAGCTTTTTATTATTATTTTCTGCTGGGTATCTGGCCACTCAGGAATCTCTGGTAATGAGCAAGCAGACAATACTGCCAAAGAAGCATTATCTGAAGAACCAGTAAAATCTTCTATACCCTTTACAGACTTGAAAACAACTTTAAATGCATATATAAATCCAGATGTTGGGACAAAACATATATTCTCTTTTAATAATCGCTGATCATATTCATATTATAATCATATTTTTTTCATATAATCAACTTAGTTTTTAGAAAGTCCGTTCTGCCTACCGATACTAACTAGAAACAACATCATAGGGGGTGATGGGAACAACTTGTTTTTATCTATATTGTCAAAATTGGTTGTTTTGTATTTTTATTGTTTTTGTTATTAATTTAGCTTTAATTATCTGAATTGTAAATATAAAATATCTTGTTTAAGTGGACCCATCCGTTTATCTTAAATACACATCTATTGTCTCAGTTAGGGGTCAGTTTTTGTTCTGTTTAGTTTTTAGTTTTTCCTTATACTGTGTTGAAGTTTAAAGTTTATTTTGTTGACCGCAGTTATTTAGGTCTAACTATTATTTGTTAGATTATTTGTTGGATTAAGCTGATTCAGTTTGTATTCTTTATTAGTGATATTTTTTTATTAGTTGGTAACATTAAAACTCATTTTTGTTGGAAATCATGTGTCCTCATGCCTTACTGGCTTATACCTGACACACACACACACACACACACACACACACACTTCAAAAAGTGAAAAACATTGTCATGCATTAAAAATTCAGTAACATTATTTATGATTTATGTATAAATCATAACTATGTACCTTTGCACTTTGTACATGTTTTGCAAGAAGTTGGTTTATAAAAAAAAAGTTTTAAAAAAAAAGTTAAAAGTTAAAAACATTCTGTTCTTTTAAGGAAGATGGTAATAAATAGAATATACAATTGTATAACACAGTTACTAAATTTACTGAAGCCAATTATTATAGTTTTATAAAATTAAATTAAATGAAAATAAAAATATCTTACAGTTTTCAGTGAGCAGGGAAAAGTGTTCCTTCTTGATGTCCTTAACATGTTTCAAAAGGGTGACTTTGTCGCATCTGGAGAAAGCCCTACATTCGACTCAATGAATCAATGCCCTTATTTTACTTTGCAATAGTCCCAAAGTTGCGATATGCCGGAGGGGTTAGCATCTTCTCAACAATAGTATTCTTTGACGCGTAGCATTCTGCAGCATCACATGTGTTCTTTCGAGACGTTCCCGCTACCGCTGTGACACCGGCTATAGGATTCAATCCCCGCTGCTGCTGCAGCTATCCAGCAGAGAGATTGCCTTGCGGATGTTACCTAGTGACCATGTAATTTCGATCGTTTTAAATGCACAATAGGTTGCATTTAAAGTCAACATTTTTTGACTTCAAACAAGAATCGCATTCATGATTTTCTTCATAGCTCAGCATTCATCAGGCCTTAGGCGAGAACCATAGCCTCGTACAGTTCTTGCGTTAATGATTATTTCGCGAGATAGATAGCCTAGAATAAGGTATCAGCGGTTTAAAACATAATAGATCTTTCATCGTGCACTTTCAGCCTAACAATGCATATTAGGGTTAAAACAAGAAATGCGTTCATGAGTTTTATGTAAACTATATTTTATTAATTGTACCAATGACGGCATGATTTTCTACAAATCTATACATCCATCTGCACGGAGCTCAATATAAGTAAAAATAGAACATTGGCGCCACCTGCTGGTCACATTGGGAGCATACATTTGATAACCGTTATTTGATATATTTATAAGAGATTAAATCTGGCGCGTATAACGTACGTAGTACAGTCGGTATACACATTCGTCACACGTGTTAAACAATTTTTTTTTAATCGTGTATATTTTTGATGAACAAAGCAATAAAGTTATATATTAAATTCTAATACAGGCTCGGATATGCATTCAGTGGTATTGAAAACATTCTCCTTATATTTATATATTGAACATTTATTTCTAATAAAAAGAATGACCCTAAAAAGTTTAATAACCATTAACTATAGCCCGAGGCTGAACCCCACCCTTTCGAGCCAGGGACATATAAACGGGGCAGAAATCCTGCGAAAAATCACAGTCGGACACTTGTGAAACTACGGACTTCTTCGTCTCGCCTTCTCAACTTTTCCAGCAGAAAAAATGCCAAGAAGCTGTAAGTAAAACATTTTAAACATTTCTTCATGATCGATGGGTGTGGTGTGTTTTGAAACATTAAGCATGGGAATGATTGAATTCTTGGTACGTAGCCTATATCGGTCGATCATTCTAAATCAAAAACGAATAGTCAGACGATACACGCACCTTTCTCGTACGGATATTTCCTTGGAGATATTCCGCATGTAGGCTAATTGTTCCCTTTCGATACTTCACTCGTACTGCATATGGGGGAAAGATCTCCTTTTTCCCGCTGCTGAAGCCTTTTTAAATAGCGTAGTGTAGCTGCACGGCCATTGGTTCAAACTTGAGAACTTTTTGAACCAATGACGGCGCGGCAGAGCCTATGGTGATGCAGCGCGCCAAAGCTCGCCAGAAAGGGCGGGGTGTATGGCTATATAAGCGGGCAGTTCGCCATAGGATTTCAGATCTCTCTCCTTCAGCGATGACATTATTTCTCCTCGCTGATCTCCGAAGCTGAAAGCTTTCGCCACCTGGAACGAGCTCTCCTGCCGTAGAAGAGGCACTGCAGCGGACCAGCTGAGAGAGCTGAACGCCTGCAGCGCCGGCGCCCTCGCAGACTGCCGCCTCGAGCGCCGCTCTCGAGCCGCCCGCTTCCCGCTCTGGCCGCCTTCTCAGCGAGTCTCCTGCTGCCATCCGGCGAACAATTTAAAGAGCTATTTCCAGCGGTTGTAACCGCTTAAAAGAGCAAGTTTCTCCACCGTTTTCACAGCGTTCTCTCGCTCTGCGGATCTTCGCTCTCTAACAGCTGTTCACCGCGCCGCCTCGTGCTGCCTTCAGCATCTGAGAGCATTTAGCTCATCCCCTGCCGTCTTCCATGAGGTGAGTACAGAGCTTATTTTTCTACTTTCTCGCTGGCATTTTCTTCAAATGCCGTTCCTCCGAACGCGTCATTTGCCGGGTCC
This sequence comes from Anabarilius grahami, assembly GCA_003731715.1. Taxonomy (NCBI): domain Eukaryota; kingdom Metazoa; phylum Chordata; class Actinopteri; order Cypriniformes; family Xenocyprididae; genus Anabarilius; species Anabarilius grahami. Next base: position 60,537 of record RJVU01005799.1, on the reverse strand, counting down.
GCCCCCGCAAACCTCGTTCGCTGAGGATGCGTGCTCTCATTCGGGAGCACTAGAGCGAGCTCTCACACTCAGCTGAATTTGACATGATGCTCTCCCCTGATTTAGGCGAGACTCATGATACATTTTCTATCTGATTGAGTGTATTTCTCCTTAACTCAATGCGCGTCGCTGGCCGGTTCCACCCCCGCGAGCCGCGTCAGTTGAGAAATATGACATGACTTTCTTCCCCAATTTGGGCGAGAAACTTGTTATATACTCAATTTAATGGAGCACATTTCTGCTGTTTGCACTGAGTTTCTCTACGCGTTGCTTGCTGGTTCTGCCCACAAGCCGCGTTCATTGAGAAATATAACATGTCGCTCTCCCCCCTCTTGGGTGATACCCATGTTATATACAGTCAGTTTATATAGCAGATTTTTGCCGAGTTATCTGAATCGCTGTCGGCCGAGGCTGCTCCCGCTCAGCTGCCTCGGGGGGATGGATGCGGCGGGGAAGGAATCTCTGGAAGGCCGCTGACTGTTTACGTGTCTCCTGGAACCTGTCGACGACAGATGAAACTGCGTCGCCGAATAGGCCCACAGGAGACAGCGGCGCATCCATGAGGACGTTCTTATCCCTCTCCTTTATATCGGAGAGGTTAAGCCACAGATGCCTCTCCATGGCCACCAAGGCTGCCATAGAGCGGCCGATTGACTTGGCCGTCTCCTTGGTGGCCCGGAGAGCTAGATCTGTCGCCTTTCTTAGTTCTTGTACGGTTTCGAACATCGCTTCCCCGCTATCATCTATCTCCCCCAGCAGGTCAGCCTGATATGCTTGCAGTATTGACATTGTGTGCAAGCATGCTGCAGCCTGACCTGCTGCCGAATAAGCCTTGCCCACCAAGCCCGATGTTGTCTTTAGAGGCTTAGGGGGCAGTGTCGGGGTCTTGAGGGACGATGCAGACTCAGGCGAGAGATAGCTCGTGAGCGTCTCTTCAACCTGAGGCATCGCCCCATAGCCGTGGTGTTTCAGCCCCATAATATTACTATAGGTTGATGTTTGGGGGCTGTAAACACGGTATTGCACAGGTCTATTCCACGACCTCGACACCTCGGTGTGGAGGTCGGGAAAGAACGGCAGACCCCGACGCTGGGGTAGTGACCGTGCGGGGAGAAAGCGCTCATCAAGTTTACTTTTGGGTTTATTGTCGCTTCTCTCCGCGGGCCAGTCTATTTTTAGCTTGTCGACTGCCCTAGTCACTACCTCCAGCAGCTCCTCACAGGCTGGAGAGGAGGATGGCGGGTCCTCATCTCCAGTCTCAACACTCACCACATCAACCTCCTCGGAGGAAGATATGTTGAGCGTCGGTGTCTCCCTCCGGGGGGAAGAAACCGCAGCGCGTGCTTCCGCCACCAGAGGAGAGACACTGGGTCTGACAGGTAAGGGGAGCGATAAGGCTGGGCCCGTCTCTCCCCCTCTGTCAGATCCATCTGTGATCCCCACGAATGCAGCTTCCCGATCCGCGGGGAACACTCGCCGCGGCGCCCTCCTCGAAGAGCGCCCGGCGCGATCGCAGCACTCTGAGAGTGAGCTGTTCACAGTGTACACAGACAGCTCCCTCGAGAGCTGCCTGTGCATGCTCAACTCCCATACACATCACACACATCTCGTGTGTGTCCCCACCCGAGATGAATCGAGTGCAAGGATGCACACACCTTGTGAATTGCCGCACAGACTTTTCCGCCATTATATATATATATATATATATATATATATATATATATTGTCTTATCGTGCGTTGAAACTCTTGTCCTCAGACGAAGAGATCACTGTGTAAAATATAACAGGACAAACAACACCAAATAAGACATACAAGATACAGAGAGTGCTTGCTGAAGACAACAGAAGCTAGCGTTCTTTGTTCTGGGTATGCTTTATAGTTTCCTGGTCCGTGACGTCACCCGCCTCTGACGTCTCGTCTCCTCATTGGTTGGATACAGAAGTGCTTCACGACGCAATACGCAGAGGGTTCCCATTACATCATTGACGTAGCGTCTATAGTTCCCATGAAAGGGAACTGTATTTACTCTGGAAATGTCTATGGCTTTTCCATGAATTGTTCAGATTTTATTCAGTTCCATGATTGGCCTGCAAATCATAATTTGAAAATACTCTGATATTTCCAAGTTTGCCAAGAGTGTGGGAACTTTAAAGCTTTGAAGCTTTGAAGCTTAGTTTTAGCTTCGTAAAGAAAGAAGGTTGTACTTCTCGCACTAGAATATCAGATGTAATATAATTGAGTATTTAGAGTTAAAGATAATATTCTTCTGATTAAAACTGATAAATACACATTGCATCTTTCAATTCTGGGTCATCTCACATTCGGTTATATCACAACATCTATGCATTAATACCTTTTTCTTATTTTTCTTTTGTGTATCAATGTCGCCCCTCAGAGGCCATCAAGTGTCAAAACTACTGCTGAAAGTCATTCACTTGTTTGAATGTAACAGGCACTTGCCACACTTTTCTACTCTGGGATGAATTCTGCTCTCAGCAAACTGAACAATGAATAATTGAGAAGAGAAAGTCTTTCCACCTTAATGAACATCATAAAACGGCACACTATCCTTAAGAAGAGCATTTTAAAGCTGGTCTTTTTCGTCATGATCAAAACAAGTCAATGTCTTTGTCGTTGATTTTAGTGAATGGTTTATTCAGAAGTTACAAAACTGAATATAAAGTTCAGAAGTTACAAAACTACTTTAAAATCAAATCCAGCATTAGCGTCAGTTCTGGCAGGTCACATCAGTCAAGCTCACATCAGCTGACTCCCAGGTGACTTACGTAGGAATACGACGCCTATCACAGCATCCATATATATAAGCTCCTCAGTATTATCAGCAGCTATCGTGTTTCTCAGGAGCTAATTACCCTCCTCCATCCCCAGCTCCTCCTCTCAGGATTGGCCTTATGATTCCCCTGAATCAAACTAATTCTTTAAATATGTGTACATGTTAAATTATTGACATTAATTATATCTGCATATGTTGGTTNGGGGGGGGGGGGGGGGGGGTATTGCTGCTCTCTCTGCTCTTATCCATTCTAGGCTGCATGGATGCACAGGAAGTTCTTGCCCAGAACAGAACCATACCGCCAATACAAACTCTATGCAGTTATCAACCTAGTGAAAAAATAGTATACTTAAGCACAATTTATTTGTATGTACTTTAGTATAACTAAATGTACTTGTGGTATACTTAAAGTCTGCTAAATTGGAACAACTAATTTTGTACTAAATGCATTTTAGTTGTCCAAAAGCAGTGCTGAAGTTCAACTAAAGTTGTATTAAATATACTTGTTTGTGCTAAAGTGGAACTATTCCAAGTATACTTAAGTACACTTTAAATATACTCTTGTTTTTAAGTTTTTAAATGCAGAATTCACTCCGCATAAACTTTAAATGTATTTTAGTGACATTAGAATTGCAATTCAATTACATTGTTAGAGTGTTGAACATACATTAATATTATACTGATAACAAACTTTTAGTGATTTTAAAACACATTGCAATGGCATTCCAAGTTAACTTGTAGTGTGCTAATGGCATCATTATAGTGTGCTTCAAATAGGCTACAATAAAGTAATCTTTATAAATAAAGTTACAGCTTTAGAATATGCCTTTTACAGACAGCCCCAGTATACCAGTAATTTACTTATCCAGTGAACATCAGTGAGACAATGGGAACAGATTAACATGTATATTGAATGCAGGAACCAGAACGGGCTGGAATCGAACCCGGGTCACGTGGTCCGCTGTCGCACAAGAGCATTCAACTTACCTGTTGCGCCACCACATATAGACTCCGCTAAACTGGTGTTACTTTGTGTTCTCTCTATACTGTTACAAGTACAGCTATAAGCGCGCAGACATTATTAATGACAGCACAAATTATATGGATTAAAAGACTGTGAATCGCCGACAAAATTATTAATATAGACACAGTAAGTGGTACATGAAAATAAGCGTGAAACGGCCTGTTGCTATACAACACGAACGTGCATTAAACTTTAAGCTGTTGAAGAAATAAAACCATTAGATGCAACATTCAATATCAAGAATGTTTTGCTTTCCTTTTACCTGACATTATCTGTCATTAACGCAACATGAAGCAATTGCATAAATGGATATGCAATCCGAATAATCATCCGTAACATTCCTCTGCCGATTGTCTCTGCGCGCTTCAACTCTCAATGCACCACTGCTCCTGACAAAAAAGCAATTAAATAATTTGGCAGTCTTGCATTAAGCTGCGGATTTATATGTGATGCATAAATTAAAAAGATTATTTACTTTTCATGCAGTAAACGTTTCTGGATTTTTATTTTTTATTTTTTGCTCAGGATCAGTTTAATTAATAATTAATTTAATAATTCATAATATTTTGACAGACCAAAGGGCTGCAGTCCATATTTCAAAGTGCAAATAAGGGCCATTAAAGTTGCATTAATGGGAAAAGTGTATGGTGCATTGAAGTGCATTAGGAATACACTAATTGTCACGGTTGCTGATCCGCTGTCTCATTCTGTTGTCCTGTGTGCGTGTGGTTTGTCACGTAATCAGTTCGTGTGGGCGTCGCCGCTGATTGTCTGATCAGCGGCAGCTGTTTCTCATCACCTCAGCCTATTTTATGCCCTGTCTTTCGTCCCTTGTTGTCAGATCGTTGTTTGGAGTTCCGTGTGTGTTTCCTGTGTTCCTCGTGAGTCCTACCTGTGACTGGAGTTATTCGTGTCTTCGTGTTCCTGTCTGATGTTCTTCGTTGGTTTCACTCTCCACGGACTTCACACCATCAGCACTCTTCACGGACTTCCACGATCTCTACTCACCAGTTCCACGGCCCATCGAAGTCCCTGTGCTCACCACTCTCCTGCTGCCCGCCCACTGTTACTTGTGTTTTCTGCTGGCGTGAAGTTCAATAAATGAAATTTAATCTTGCTCTTGCATCCGTCTTCTTATTCCGTGACACTAATGTAATAAAACTTCTGATCAGGTATGAATTTCTTTCACCATTTCAAACTGGTTCTCTTTATTTGTCATAATTACAAATATTTACTTATGTAACCATTTTCAATATGTATATCTGTTTGCAATCATGCAAAACTGTGAAAAGTGCTATTGAATTAAATTAAACAATATAGCCTACCTGATATTCAAAGTGTGAGCAAATTATTAAAAAAGGTAAAAGGTCGTCATTATAAAACTTGATTATTTTTTGCAACTCAAAACACATTTCCTGCAAACTTTTATCTAGGCCAATACTATTTTATATACTAAACAAGTAGAACTCAAATACTGTTCAATTTAATCGTAACAGCCCCATACAGTATTCAACAAAAATAAATTACTGAATTACTTAAATTTAACAAATTAAATAATTTTATTAGCAAATTTCTCATGGTTACGTCTGAGCTGTAGGCAAAAGTTGGGTTTGAAAATTCTGCCCTTACAACCAATTAGCAGAAACAAACTGCTACGGTACTGGTGTGTAGAAACACGCACGACGAGGAGAATAAGATCAAAGTCCAACTTTACTAGATAATCCAAAGGAGCATACAGAAACAGGAGATATACACACGTTAACATCCAACAATCACCGACAAAGACAAGAGTGAAGGGTGAGTGGTTATATACAGGTCCCAATGAGTGATAATGATGATGATGATGATGGTCTTCAGGTGCGTGTGATGGTGATGACGTGCAGGAGCAGGGCAGAGGGAATGCTGGGAAGTGTAGTGCAGGAACCGGTGGTTGTAACAGTACCTCCCAGGAGGGGGTTCAGGAGGTGGACGGTGAAGCTGGAGGATGAGTCTGATGGAGGCCCAGTCCCCAACCAGGATGCTGTACATCGGCGGCGGCAGTGCCGAAGGGAGGAGCCATGGTGGTGAATGCCTCGGCGCCACTTTGGGGACGAATGAAGGCAGCCGCGGCGATGGAAGAGGAACCCACGGCGCAAATGGACGACAGATGGAGCGGCTCGAAGACGATGACCCAGGGGACCGCGACGGAGCCACAGCGACGACCATCCGAGGAGGATGCAGGGATCCTGAGGGCTGAGGTGTAGCTGGAGCGACCGAGGGCGGCGACGAAGCCTGAGGGAGGGCGGAGCCAGCTGGAGCAGTAGGGGTGGAGGGCCGGAGAGCAACGGATGGCCCGTAAGTCCGTTGCATAGGCGGTGTGACGTCCGACCCAGGTGAAGTTGACGATCCGATGCAGCTCCGCGCAGCCGAGGGCTCGAAGGTCCCAGCAGACGACGAGGGAGGGAGGAGCGTAGGTGAAGGAGTCAGGTCTACGGGTTGAGGAGGAGAGACGGGAACAGATGTTGGAGGCGGAGCCACAGGATCCTTACGCCCCGGAGGAGATGGCTCACAGTGGTCCCGCGATGTAACCACGTCACTGAGAGGAGGTGATGGTGTAGCTGGACTGATGGGTGACAGCTCGGGCAGAACAGCAGACTTGGTTGGGTTCAGGGAAGGCAGAGATGGAGATTCTGTAGCATATTCCAGTAGAGGATGTGGCAGAGAGAGGCTGGTAGAAATTGGAAAGTCCAATATAGAGTTTTCAAACAGCTGAGAAGTAGCGTAGTTGTCGATGGACTCACTCTCAGTGACGGGCGGGTGGGCGGGGCTTCTCTCCAGCTCGACGTCCTTGACACCTACTCCCTCGTCGCTGACAGGGACCCCCGACTCGAACTTCTCAGTTGGAAATACCTCAGGCTCCGGGGTGATGTCACGCTCGGTCGCTCCTCCTGGCGCGGGCTCTGACGTCACGGCGGGGTCGTCGTTTCCATCGGCGGTGGGTCTCTGGTTGGGAACTGGGTACAGGGGGTTTCCGGATCGGGGCCGCTTGAACTCCACGCATTTCAGCATGGCCTCCCTCCAGTTCAAGCCGGTGGTATCAGGCAGCACACAAGGTCCTTTGTAGCTCGCCCCGATCCGATATAACTTCCTCAATTCCTCATCCTCCAGCTGGCTGTTGACAGCAAAAAGGTAAAAATGTGAAGAATAAACAAAAAAGTCATGGCTCTCCTGAGCCAAGGCGATGAATTTAGCCCATTCATCCATTTAGGGCGGTCGGTGATTCTGTTACGGTACTGGTGTGTAGAAACACGCACGACGAGGAGAATAAGATCAAAGTCCAACTTTACTAGATAATCCAAAGGAGCATACAGAAACACAGGAGATATACACACGTTAACATCCAACAATCACCGACAAAGACAAGAGTGAAGGGTGAGTGGTTATATACAGGTCCCAATGAGTGATAATGATGATGATGATGGTCTTCAGGTGCGTGTGATGGTGATGACGTGCAGGAGCAGGGCAGAGGGAATGCTGGGAAGTGTAGTGCGGGAACCGGTGGTTGTAACACAAACTAGATGTTTCAGTTCATACCTCATGTTTTCTGTGGTTTGCACAAAAAAGTAAGTCCCATCTAAAAAACTATATAGCATAATCTAAAAATAATTTGATCATTCTCGGATTTGAAATACATGGTGAGACTTGTGTCTTTAGCTACAATCATTTTTTTAGACTCTAAAGTTTCCTTCTGACAAATGTGCAATTCAGATTCCCAATAGTGTGCACTCCAGCGAGTTCGGTTGTTTAGCAAAAGTAGCAAAACCGATTGTTGGTGAGTGTGATGGCATTGGCTTTATACCGTGTTCAAAACATATCAATCATTGTGGTTCAACCAATAGTAGGACGTCGGGGCAGGCCAATGGGGGTCAAGGTTTAGCTTCAGCAGTTACAGTGTTTTCAAGTCATGTCAGAAAGAATGTATTTAAAATGCACATGAACATCAGCACAACTCATAATTATGAGATTAGGTAACTCTGGATTTCCTTAAGAGTTTCCGAGTTAAGTACGTGACATGAGAAAACATGTCAGAGGCAATGGATGCAGAGTCTGCCCTAGTGAAAAAAACCTATCAAAATGTGTTTAAAATAGGCCTACATTCATTTCACACTTACTAAAAACCCATTAATATACAGTAGTCAGCATTTGAAGTGGATCAAAAAAGTTCATCAAATTTGTCCTTAGAAGAAGGTTTTAGGACAACTTTGATGAAGGGTTTTGACATACTGACATAAATATTTGAATTAAACTTTATTTGCAGTTCTTCTTTATTGCTCAATGCACAATGCATATTTCTAAATATTAAGCCTAAAATGTGTTTAATATCACTATTAGTAAGGATAGTATGATCACTGTATAATTTGAATGCAAGATATATATACTTGTACTAAAGTATACTTGCAATAGTTCCACTTTAGCATAATCAAATATACTTAAGAATATCTTTAGTTGGACCTCAACACAAAAATACTTGTTCCAATTTAGCAGACTTTAAGTATGCCAATTTAGTATACTAAAAGTACAATTGCAGGGTATTTATATGAAGTACATGCAAACGTAAATGCAATTGCAGTACACTTAGTATAAAATAAATGTATTACAAATAGATTTTAGTATATTTATTTTTCACTAGGGCAGTCATATTTGTCGATAGTGGTCCTGACAGAATGAATGTATTCCTCAACAAAGTTTCACTGTGAGTTTACTGTGTTTACTCTATAAGGTTCTCATGGAAATTCAAAAGCTTATCAGAAGATGAAAGAATGGAAGTGAAGATCTAAACTGATCCAATAATAAGTCATTTAAAAGCATGCTAAAGTGTTACTTGAATTGTGATAGGATGAATTGTGTTCTCAGGACCTATTTCAGGTCAGAAGAAGTTGTCCGGTCAGAACAAGATCTCATGTGCTCTATATGTTGCTTTTTGTAACTAATAAACCACAGTTTAAGCAAAAATAATGGTTTGATAATTTTGTATGTTCCCTTTTACAGTTTTTACTCAAGTGTGCTATTACTTCTTTTAAACTAAAAAATAAGAAAGTATACTTACAGTCTACGTTTTATGTACTTCTCAGAAATATACTTTATGTTCTCTGAAATATACTCAAAATTGCACTTACTTGACTTAGGTCCCACAATATTTGGATTATACATGTACTCAATCTTTTGATCGAGATATACTTAAAAGTATATTTAAGTATTCTAAGTATGCTTGGCTTGTATTTGTGTTTAATCTTTTGAGGCTAGTCCACTTGTAGTGTACATAGGAATTTAAGCCATGTAATATACATAGATGAATGAGACGTGGAAATAGCTTTAAAATGAATCTAAACTTGACATAAGAAAAGCATGTAGAAGAAGTTATGGTTTACAGACAAATTTATCATTAAAACTAAAACTAACTCAACTATAGTTATTTAAACTAAGTCTAAACACTAGGAAACATGCATGCACTTGAAATACAAGACGGGTACATTTTGGCATAGTTATGTTACATATACAGTCTTCAATGTATGTTTGTGTGTGTGTCTGTGTGCGTGTGGTGTGTGTTGGAATGTGGTCTGGCACTCACATGAGGGGCCCCCTTTGATGTCCCAAGAGCTAGGAAATTGGGCCCTCTGTCTTACCTCGGAGGGTAACAAAGATGTCAGTGTCTGTTTTTCTCTGGACCGGCCGGAGCCGAGGTCAGATTACAACAGTCCAGCATGCGAGAGGCATCCTGAAGATTCCAGATTTTATTGACTGTCCTGATAAGCGTGCATATGCTACATGAGGGTGAACTATCCCTTTAAAAACAGTTTAACTTGGATATTATATAATCTTTTCACTTTTATTTTGCTTCTGTCCCAACTTTTCTGGAGTGTGTTGCGGACATCAAAATCAAAATTTGTTTATAGGCACAAAATACAATGATTAGAGGTGCATGACTGTATAAAAGATTTTATGGAATTATAAGGAGATTCTGAGGCAGAAAAAGCTCTCCTCATCCATCAGTGATCGCAGTGGGATCCAGCTGCTCTCTTCTGTCCAGCCCATGCGGTCTCCGGACGCGCCCCTCTTGCTGCTGAGCGCGTGTCTGTTTCTGCTGCTGTTCAGCCTCTCAAGGTATCCTTCAGCCCGACTCCTCCTCAACAGACGAGATGACGTCATTTACAGTGTGCGCGCGGGAGCACAGCTATCAGACTGTGTTGAATATCCCCGATGGTGGTGGAATGCATATTTAGATTAGATGCAAACGAAAGCTTTTAATTAACAATAATACTAATAATAATAATAAAAAAAAATAAAAAAAAACAAGCACAGTATCAAGGACACCTAAAGGCAATTTAACAATTAACCTGTAAAGAACATGCAGAAGGAAAGAACCGGACCGGGACATTCTTGCTCTGAAGAGGAAACTGTCTGGGACACAAAGAGCTCTTAAATATTAGGCTACTTTTAAAACAACTTTAAAATATTAATTTGATCATGAATGAATGTGAGTTGTGTGAAACAAGTTGTTGTTTTGGTTATAGTTTATAGCGTAAGAGAGACGCAACAAACAGAAAAGATAGTATATATAATGTGTAAGCTAACATAACATTTGTCTGATGTCAAGATCATTTTATATTTGTATATCAAAATATATTTACTCTTTTACAATGCAATTATACTTTTAATGGTGCCTTAATGTCTTTAAATGACATAAAAAAAAAACAAAAGAAAGAAAGAAAGAAAGAAAGAAAGAAAGAAAAAGAAAGAAAGAAAGGATTCAAATATTCACATTCTAAACCTGATGTAATAATGACTGACGGCCAAAAGAGGCACAATTTTGATTCTCTTGTAGTTTGTCTTTTCTGCTCAGATTGTGTCATGTTTAGTTTGTTGAGCTCCTCCATATCTAATTTAAAATAAACTGACCCCACAATGAGCAGTTTTTTATTCTGATTTAAAATTATAATTGTAATATATTTTGAAAAATAAGATGTTTTTTTTTTTTAGGAGTATAAAAATAGCATAAAAGTTTTTTAAAAACCCTATGAAACAAACATGAATACTGCTTACATTTCTAAAAACTTGATACATGTTCAGATTTTTTACAGGTTTAATGCTGGGCAAATGATTAATCACATCCAAAATCCAAAAAGTTTGTGTTTACATAATATGTGTGTGTGTGCTGTGTATAATTATTATGTATATATAAATACACACACATACATGAATATATTTAAGATAAATTTGTTATAAATGTTTATATACAGTATAATATAAATAATATTAATTAACATGAATGGAAATAACAGTCAAAGAGCATAAACTGAAGAAACATGTTTAGACTGAAACAGGAACAAGCGTTTATTGACCATAAACTACAATAACATGCTTAAACTGTAATAAAAACATGTGAACAGTGAAATACTGGCAGCAGAGGTGACTGTTTAATGTTCATTTTACAGTTATCTCTATGACGATATAATGATATGTTATTAATTTCACATCATTGATAATAACCCACCGGACGCGAGCGGCGCGACGCGTCAAAAGAACCCATTATAATCTGTGGAATTGTCTACACTGGATGCGGCGCGGCGAGACGCGAGTCACGTGACACAACACTCCCGACAGTCAACGGATTCCCCGTTCTATTTCTGACGTAGTCCACGTGGTTTCCAACGGTCGGTTTGTCTCGTCTGGCTGAAGTCAGTTCTTGCGTTTCTTTTTTCTGTGATGCTTGTCATGTCTTCAATAAAGCTATCATCATTTAATCATATATTTATGGATATACGGGGTTAAACTTCATAACATTTAAGAAGGCCGGTTTATCAGTGCTCTGAACAGCTGTATTTTTAGGGGAATTTAGCAGATTTATAGAGAGAGAAAAAGTGAAATCATTGTAAAATTTTACTGCATTTTCTCTGTAAAAAAATACATTTACCAAAAATGTACAGATTTCTTTTAATATTATTATTATTTTTATGGACAGCTCAAATTAACATTACATTTTTGCACATGAAAATCTATGTCTGTTTTTTTTCCCCAGTAACACACATAACTAGTTAAATAACTTGAAAAATGTTTGCATTTTTATGTAATTTCACACTTCTGATAAAAATGAGAAATTATTGTTAAATGGTACTGCATTTTCTCTGTAAAAATAACTTATTTTTCTACAGTGTGTCAGTCAGTGTTTAAAGTGACTCAGAGACACTGAAGAGTTTGAATAAGGAAGTGTGAATCCAGCACAGAGGGGTTCAGTGAATGTGTGTGTGAAAGTGTGTAAGTGTGTGAGTGTGTGTGTGTCAGAGACGCTGTAGAAGGACAGAGAGCCGGCCGACACGTCCACAAACACTCCTGCTCTCTTCCTGACTGAAGAAGAAGAAGATACAGCAGTGTGATTATTATTGTGACGGACAGTGAATCTGTGATCAGAGCAGTTCAGACTCCAGGATTTCTCATTACATCCAAACACACAGTCATCACTCCATCCTTTCCTCTTGATTCCTTTATAAGACACTGATATTTCAACACCTCCACTCCATTCAGCCTCCCAGTAACAGCGTCCAGTCAGAGTCTCTCCACACAGAACCTGAGGAACATCAAATCTCTCTGGATGATCAGGATACGACTGATTCTCTCCCACATTCGTCACCTTCTTGTTCTCCTCAGACAGAACGAGTCGAGAGTGTGCTGTGTTTGGATCCAGAGTGAGATCACAGGCGTCTGAACACAACAACAACAACATTTACAACAACAACATTTACAACAACAACAACATTTACAACAACAACAACAAACACTCAAACTGTGATTGACTTACATTTGTGTAATCCTGCTTTGATCCTGATCTCTCCTCCGTGATCCACACTAGAAACACACAAACACAAACACACACACACACACAGAGAGAGTCTATTAAAGTCTGTATTACACAAACAGATAAATTTCTCTTTTTAAGATCTAACAGTTGACATAGCAACCATTTAGATTACCATAGGAACCGTGTAGGAACATGAAAAGTCATATCTCAGCACCAGAACATTGCAGTTATTTTGGGCATTGTACTGATGTAATAGAAAATCCATAGCAACTACCTGACACACATAGCAACGTCATAGCAACCACCCAGGATACCCTAGCAAACACCTAGTACTTCCCTAGCAACCATCCAGAATACCTTGGCAACCACCTAGCAACGGCGTAGAAATCACCAAGAACACCATAGCAACTGCTTAGCAACCACCCAAAACAACCTAGAAACCGCCTAGCAATGCCATAGCAACCATTCAGAACATCCTAACAACCGCCTATCAATGCCTTAGCAACCATCCAGAATACCTAATTATCTGCCTAGTCACACCCAAGCAACCATTAAAGACACCCTAGCAACCACCCAGAATAACTTAGCAACCATCTAGCAATGCCTTAGCAACCACACAGTACACCCTAGCAACCGCCTAGCCACTCCCTAACAACCAGCCAGAATACCTTAGCAACTGCAAAGCAACACTCTAGCAACCACCTGGAACACCTAAGCAACTGCCTAGTAATGCCCTAGCAACCACCTAAAACAAACTAGCAACTGCCTAGCAACAGCCTAGCAACCACCCAGAATACCTTAGCAACCACAAAGCAACACACTAGCAAACACTCAGATCACCCTAGCAACCGCCTAGTAACCACACAGAATACCCTAGCAACTGTGTAATGAAATGAATAAGAGATTTCTCAGCATCAGAACATTGTAGAGACGTGTGGATGGGCTCTTTTGACTCCAGCTGTCAGCAGGCTTTAGGTCTTGCCCTAGCAACTTCCTAGCCACACCCTAGCAACCATTTAGAGCGCCCTAGCAACTGTATAACATCATGGATAAGCCATATTTAAGCACCAGTACATTATACAGACTTATGGCTCTCTTGCAGTCACATGCATCACAGTAGTGACTGTCTGGAGGTGAGTTTTGCCACGGTGGACAAAGCCAACATACTGAAATGTACTGAAAGCTTCTTCTTGAGACTAAATTTTAAACAGTATCTCCTCCTAAGGATTTAAAACTACAACCACCAAACTCTGGTCAGACCTTCAGACTGTTCTGACTCGGGTTGCAGCATCTCTTCTAACTGATCCGACTTTACTTTTGATCCAACAGTACTTCTTAGACACCATTTTAGCTTATCACTATCAAATTTAACAACTATCCTAGGACAACATACTAAAACATGTTAGCAACTTGCTAATTCATGTTAGTGATGTGGTAAAACATGTTAGGATCATGCTAGCAACATGATAAAACATGATATCACCATGTTTTCTTTCTTTCTTCACAAATATTAACTAAAAGCTTATAAAGCTTTTAAACTATCAGACAAGGCTTCAACAAGCCAACATAAATGTTTGTCACGACAAAATTTACTTTCAAGTTATTATTATTATATCATATTGTGTTTCTACTGATTTTCTTCTTCTTTCTTATTTTTCTGCCCTAAAAGTGTATTGACATGAGAGGCCGTATTGCAGAGACCTCAAACTCTGCAGGATGGTCCCAATCGTGCCCTGCTACTCAGCAGAGACACACAGACACACACCCGTCCGACACTAAAAAAAACTACTTTTTCAAATTCCTCCTGAGCCTTTGGCTCGATCTTTACCAAATGATGCACACAGCAGCTAGAGACGGTGCTGGCAAGCAGTTATCAAAAGAAATTGTGATTCATTGAAGCGTTGCAAATTTCAGCCGCTAATAACTTAAAATCTGAATAGAAGGAAAGAGATTTGATGCAGATTTTCAAGTCAAGTCACCTTTATACACCTTTAATACAGCACTTTATATAGCACTTCTCCTCTGGACAACAAATGAACAGTTCAGGATTATGATTCAGAAGTCAGAAGTCAGATTTGAATCGGAGCCAATCTCGGGGCATTCAAAATATTTAATATTTAATATTTGATGTGAATTCAGAAGTGTGGGAGCTTGACAAAATCCACAAATAGTATTGCAAGTATCACCCAGGATCAATTAGAAAGAAGTATTCAGTCATTATCGGTAAACCATTAATGTTTTTCACTTTTCATATTCATAATTGTCAAAGTGAACATTTCAACATCTTTTTTTTCTTCTTAGTGTCATTGAACAGATGCACCTGGACTGTCACCACAACCGGCCTGCTGACACTGATCAAGAAAACGGTCCCTAGACTCCCTACAATCCTGAGAGAACAGGAAGACTCAAAGACACTGTCTATTTCTTTAAGAAATGTACCTATTAAAGTGGCTGTAAGTGAAACAGAAACATGGATTTTGAGTATATGGTTGTTTAACAGCTGTAAACTGTATTTTTGCACTCATATGTTATAATTAACATCCAGTAACACAGAGTACCACAGTATTAATCAAAGTAGAATTTTTTTTTAAATTTCTTTAGTCAATGTTTGTGTTACAGTATAACCATTTCTGCAACTTTCTCCTTTCACTGAACTTTTTTCAGCTGTCCATCTGGTACAGAAAAGCTGGCACAAGCAAAGGAGATTGTGTCACTGTTCCCCCCGTGAAGGATTAAAGTCCCATTTGGTGAAACTGAAGGACATATAAGGACATTATTCATTTACAAGTATGAAATTACTTGCTCTGTGATGTGTATACAAAATGTGTACAACTATACAACTTATTTTCCTATTACTCATGTCAGGAGCACGATTTGTTTGATCACACAGTGGATTTATAGAAATGAGACTACAGAACATCAGGCAGAAGCTTCAACAGAGCCAGCGGATCTGCGTCTTGAAACAAGTGAGTGGTTGACCCTGATAAAGAGGATGTGACCCTCATCAGAGAATTCAGGATCAATAATGACTGCAATTGACCAAAGCTTCAGTAACTGAAAAAGACAAAATCTCAAACCGTTGGTGAAATCTTCAAGGAACATCCCTGATTTCTGTCATGCCAACATGCCAGCCTCGGAAATACAGTTGCTCAACTAAGCTGCACAGAACTTGACACAAACTTGTATTTCATAATTTGTTAATATATATATTTTTTTCAGTTTTATGTACTGAAGGTGGATACTGAATTTTTAAAACTTGAAGATTTGGAAGAAGATTTGTTCATCAGGAAATAGGAGGGGACCATTATTCCAAAACTAAAGGAAATAGCATTCTTGGAGAAGAAAACTTACTGGAGAAAGCTGACAATCAGCATGATGGTACCATTTTCTGCCTCTGTGAATGATGTGGTTTACATGAGAAATGTCATGTAAAGTTTAATATTAAATTTATGATATAAAGGTAATAATTTCAAGTAACATTTTGTTTTAAATTGATCTTTTGCATCTGACTTGCATCTTAACTCTGTCAAGATGAGCTGAGTTACACTATGTTGAAGATGTTCATTCATCTTCTTCCACCCATGACATCTGGGAGAACATGGCATCAGAGTGACCGGCAGTGAATGCTGTGAACGCATCTGTCTCACACTTGCTGGAGTTTGTGTCGGTCTGCTTTGTTACTGTGTTAGCTTTAATAAGATTTTCTGATGCTTTCCATTGTTTCATTTCTGTAGGCTGGTACCAGTGTGAAGGGCATGAAAGTGTCTCTGAGGTCAGCTCAGGTTTCAATCGGTTCTCCAGGACATGTAGTCCAGTACGTAACTGTGGCAAAGAATGATTCTTTTGCCTTTCCCCTCGATGTTGAAAGCCTGACTTGAGCTGTAGACAAACTGTTCATATTCTACTGGCTGTGCAATCTTCAGTATCTGTGCCAACTGTCTTCTGTGTCTTTTTTTTTAGTATACAGTATGAGCACTGACAGGTGAAGTGAATAACACTGATTATCTCTTCATCACGGCACCTGTTAGAGGGTGGGATATATTAGGCAGCAAGTGAACATTTTGTCCTCAAAGTTGATGTGTAGAAGCAGGAAAAATGGGCAAGCGTAAGGATTTGAGCGAGTTTGACAAGGGCCAAATTGTGATGCTAGACGACTGGGTCAGAGCATCTCCAAAACTGCAGCTCTTGTGGGGTGTTCCCGGTCTGCAGTGGTCAGTATCTATCAAAAGTGGTCCAGGGAAGGAACAGTAATGAACCGGCAACAGGGTCATGGGCGGCCAAGGCTCATTGATGCACGTGGGTAGCGAAGGCTGGCCCGTGTGGTCCGATCCAACAGACGAACTACTGTAGCTCAAATTGATCTAGAAGTTAATGCTGGTTCTGATGGAAAAGAAGTTGCTGCTGTTCCCTGTCTTAGCTTTTCATGAAGTTCAGGAAAAGGACGGGGAATTTAGAACAGAGCCATACTGCCAAATGTAACTTTAACAAAATATGCTAATAAAAGTTGACAGAAAAGTTTGTCTATGGTATTTTTTTGACAGAAGTGGTCCTGACTGAAATGTTTTTGGATTTGTGGAGTAAAAGTTGTAGGTTTTTTTTTTTTGGAAGTAAAAAGATAAAATTTGACCTTTGGGGTGACCAGCCCAGAATTGGCACAGAAGGCCCCAAGTGGCATGCTGTAACTTGTGTTATTATTTTTAAATGTAATACCTATTGTAATTAATGGAATTATTATTGAATATTTCCATTAATTAGATGTACATTTCAGACATCTTCACTTTTATTAAAACCTATAGGCAAATAGACTAAAATCTTTGAATTTGATTTCACATTTTTTTCTATTATGACATATCTTAAAGAGGACATATTATGCAAAATTCACTTTTATAAGGTGTTTGAACACAGATGTGTATCCACAGTGTGTGTAAACAACCAGCCTATAATGGTAAAAATCCATGCACTCTTTTTTTAATAATCCCATTTATCATTTTTAATCTCTCAGAATGCTCTCAGAGTTTTAATTTCCCACCTACTCCTGCGTAAGAGTAGGGAAACCCCGCCCATGACTGGTGATGATCTTCCCTGTTAGCACAGACACACAGAGTCCGCTGTTTTTGTTTACTCGCTGTATCCGCCAGCTTGAGGATTACAATGTCTGCACCAAAAAAACATTACAAATGTTCTGTTGTTGGATGTGCCAATGAACATACGAGTCTTCATAGACTCCCAGCATCAGAGCCACTGAGGACATAGGCGCCGATTTATGTTTCTTCCGGTGGGTGCCCAGTGCATATATACACGGACCTGTGCCAAACAATTATATTGCCATGTGGTCTAGTGGCAGAACTATTTCTATGCGAGTCAGACGTTCCGAGTTCTAATCATCAGTGGTTCTAAACCGCCCTCGATAATTTTTTTTTCAATTCTCAATAAGACCAAATATGTTCATTAATGATTGTATATAAAGATTCAAGAGCAGGGACACGTTTGTGTGCATTTTGTTAATGATTTCGTTGCAAAGAATAGAGTTGCCGCAACACCATTTAAGCCTAATAATTAATAAAATCATTTTTACCAATAAGTCATCATTCTGCTGTTGATTCAGTCATTGGTAAGACAATGCATTGATTTCACAGTTCTGTTCTGACTACAGTCATTTATTGTAAAATAATACTCTTTAATCCTGAAAATTCCAGACATTTTTTACAGCATTCCAAACATAATATGATGTGTTTTGTTTGTGTCAATCACACATTGTCCAGATTAATATAAAGTTTACTTTTAAGAATGCAAGACAACAGTATTTAACTGTAGAGCTGGAGCTCACGCACATAATGCTGAAAAAGCAGTGAGACGTGGCACAACAGCCAAGAACATCCGACTAGCACATGATTACATAGAAAAATAATGAAGAAGCAGTGCAACACAAAAACATGTTCAGTGTAAAACTGCTGTTACTGTACACTGTACAGTTTATGATTGTGTTTCCTGACCTCTACATGCTTACATGTGTTAATATTTGGCTTTGTTCACACATTAGCCACTTCATAAATTAAACTCAAATTACTGACTTTTGATAATTACACAATTTTTGCTGTTCACACAAGCATTGGCTTTCCGTATTTTTATTGTTTAGATGCCATTCACACATCAGCACCAAAATACCAATACATTTTGTGATGTCAGTCTTTGGAAACGAACTTTAAATGCTGCACCATTTTTTATATCTGCCCAGAACAGAGAATCTGTCCAGTTTGACCAAATTTTTGTGTTTTCTAAATGTGATGGGAGTAAAGGGCTGGTTTTATCACATTTTTGCTTTTGTTTACTATAAACAGCACAAAGTAATTAAAAATCATTGTAGACTTCTTACGTAAGTGATATTTTCCTTGCTTTTATTACACTGTACTTTGTGCTCTCTTACATTTTCTGCTCATATTTTACTCTTTTGTATGCTTGTGCTGTTCTTTTCACATTCTGCGCTTGCTTTTCCAAATGTTGCAGTTCAAGTTTCATGTAAATTAGGGCGGGCTTAAGCATCACTATTGATCCACTAGTTCTAGATTGACAGCTCCTCCACAAGCCAATCAATTGAAGAGAGGGAGATGACATCACTTCAATGCGACTCATGGCTACTGATGCTCACACTCATACAGGGGAAGATAACAGTTTAATTTGAAACTTAAAGGACTTTCAAGCTGTAAAGTTATCTGAAATATGGACATATACAAATAATTAAATTCCTCTTTTTGAGATACATGAGATACTTATTTTAATGTGCATTCTTGTTATGATTGTTTATCTTTATGTTCATAATATATGGTATTTGGTGTTAAAATATTACTTGGTTCATGATGCTAATATGCTAAGGCTACTGTAGCTAATGTACTTATTGTTAAGTNTATTTTTCCATAACCTGGAAATGAACATTTCTTAGAATTATTAAACAATCAACACTAAGTGTTCCCTGGACAACAGGTTAATTGATTGTAATATTAAGATTAATGTAGCTATATCCAGTAAATCTGATTAACCGATTTACATATTTATAATTAATCATAATTGATAAATCATATTGAGTTATGAATAATTATTAATATTTCCCCTTTTGAGTTAAATCGCTACACTTGGCTCATGATGCTAATATGCTAAGGCTACTGTAGCTAATGTACTTATTGTTAAGTGTTGTTAAAACATCATAGGTAACCTGGTAAATTAATTCTAAGACTGAATGTATAATTTCTGCATTGACTACGCCAGATTTCACAACAGATTAATGTAAATGATAAAGTTACTGAGGAGATGGTTACAGAAACCAGGTGGATTTGATATGCAGTGATTTATTTACATACTTATTGTGTTTATTTACATAGCTACATAATTGCATAATACTGTAAGATAAATGTTTTAAATGTAGCTTTAATTTTGAATAAAAACAAAATTATAGATCAGGGATAGGCAAAATCAGTTCTGGAGTGCTGCTGTCCAACAGGGTTTAGCACCTAAAAAAAAACAACTCACCTGTCTGTAGTCAGGTGTGTTTGATTAGGGTTGAAGGTAAACTCTGCACTCCAGGGCCCAAGTTATATAAATATGAAGTTACAGGGCAGTAGGTGGCGGCAAGTTACAAGTGAGTCATTCATTCAAACGGGAATGCAGTAACGAAACACTGCTGTGTTGCTCAGAGACGAGCGACGCTATTCTGTTGTGGCTTTGTTTGATAATCTTTTCATCAAAATATTGCAAAAACGTTGTTTACAAGTAAACAAAATAACATAATTTACTTGAGGTTCTGACAAAATGTTCTATTTAATGTTATAAATCTATTTATAAATGTCTAAAATGTTATAAAAAAAATCTATTATTTTAAATGAATTCATTGTGTTAAAAAACTGTATGAAATTAATCAATGAAGACTTGTTTTGTCCAGAGTTTTTGAACGAATCTCTATCAAACACATTTTAAAAGTCACAGGTCGCCACCTACTGGCATAACAATGTATTACAATCTTTATTTGAAGCGTAACATTAGTTTCAAAGATAATTTGCTCATTTTAATCGCTGCTGCAACATCAGTGTTGTTATCTGGCCAGGGTCTGTTAAAATTTGGCAGATGTGCATTGTTGCAATGTGGTTCTTTCCTTTGTACACTGGGGTTAGTTACCCCACATAATTGCGTTTCTTGGGTTTGCGCTATTCCCTTCAAAGCAAACAAAACAGCGCACCTTTATTGGTTGTTTAGTGACATTTGTGTTGAAGAAAGCCAGAAATGCACAGGTGCTACTCAACTCAGCTATATTTAATACTCATAAGGCTTATGAGTTGAGTATGTGCGCTAAAGTTGCGCACAATACATAAACTTCGCCAGCAAATTGAGTGAACATAATTTGTGAAACACAACCTGCCAAAATTGCCTAGTGTATTGATTTGACATCGTTGCCCTCCACAGTTGATTTTACGCATTTTACAGGTCTTCATTTCAAACCCTGTCATTATGAAATTGCACAGAACATCTTGTGTGTGTAAAAAGCATAATTACATTATGACAATATAGTATAGTAGAGTTCAAATAAAGTTGTATTAGTTGGCAAAATGACAATGTTAGTAGTGTTATACAAGTTGTATTTGAAATAATAAAAAGTATGTTCGATTCAGTGGAAATAACGAAATAGTGGAAATCACAACAATTCAGATATGTCAGGCTTATTAACAGTCCCAAGCTTTACATATTGATACTTATGACAATTAAATTAAGGTTATCATAACACTACAAGATTACGTTAAGACACGCAAGACTGACCTAGCGAAGATGACTCTCATCCGTCGTGTACTCTTCCCAGGAGCGTTGCACGTGGTGCAAAGCCAGGATGTCGGAGTTTTTTTTTTTTTTGACAACTGAGAAGGCGTGATTCTCATGATTTCATTCACCATGCTCCTGTCCAAAGACTGTCCTCTCAGACCCCTCCCCCCTCCACAAAACACTTTCTCATCGGATCTACAAAATCTCACAGGTGACCTATTTTGATCTCAAAAAGGTGAATTCTCACCTAAAGGTGAGGAGTTTGCATCTATGAAACAATTGCGATATCTTACTTTAACTGTAATTCACGAGCAAATATATTAGTAAGGTAGGCTTCACATGTTATATTCTCTTGTGCAAAAGACAGGAATTGAAAAGGCAACAAGCAAGCATATAAAAAAATATATATCTAACTGTAATATACCAGGTACAGTCGAGCCAGGCACACAAAACTTTAAATAAGCGTGACGTTGTGAGGCCGTTGCATAGTGGCAGTTGCGTCTCGCCATGCCAGGTCCAGTGGTAGGCGATTTAAAGGTGAATATAACAGTGATGGATCATCAGACAGGCACAACTGTGACAGGTTGTCATTAGGATGGTGAATTTAACAATAAAATATTGCCAGGTAGAAGTATTTACTGCTGACAGGTCGAGTAGCAGACATACATACAATATGATGGTGTCCTGCCACGTAAAGATTTTACCCCAGATCGGAAATTGCCAGCTGTGATGGTTATCTTCCCCTGTATGAGTGTGAGCATCAGTAGCCATGAGTCGCAGACTCGATTCATTGGCTAGAGGAGGAGCTGTCGATCTAAAACTAGCGGACCAATGGTGACGCTTAAGCCCGCCCTAATTTACATGAAACTTGAACTGCAACATTTGGAAAAGCAAGCGCAGAATGTGGAAAGAAGAGCAAAGAGAAAAACAGCACAAGCATACAAAAGAGTAAAATATGAGCAGAAAATGTAAGAGAGCACAAAGCACAGAGGAATAAAAGCAAGGAAAACAACATTTAACACATAAAAATAAGTTTAAAGGGGACCTATAATGCCCCCTTTTACAAGAGGTAAAATAAGTCTCTGATATCCCCAGAGTGTATATTTGAAGTTTAAGCACAAAATACCCCGGAAGATAATTTTTTATAACATGTTAAAATCGCCACTTTTTGGGGGTGAGCAAAAACGCGCCGATTCAGTGTGGGCCCTTTAAATGCAAATGAGCTGCTGCGCTCGGCCTAAGAGGGCGGAGCTTCAAGAGCTCATTCTCCGATGTCAGGAGTCTGTCAGGATGAACTATAATGTCAGAAACTGTGAATATATGTTGCATGGAGATAAAACAGATATAGTTTAGTTTAATTACGGTTATAACTTATACTGTCTTCTTGTCTTTATCCACTATATTAGTACAAGCCTGTTTACAGATGAGTTTTATGACGTTTATTGTACTTCACACAAAATATGAAGCGTCTGTTTTCACTCTAAAAAAATCACTATAAGAGCTTAATAAAACAGTGCAAGTGTGCATTAAAATATTATCCATAAACTCTCTCTCTCTCTCTCTCCCTTGTATCATCATCAACATACAACTAACAGTAAATTAATATACAAAGACCTTATGCCTTTTCGGGTGGTGCTTAATAAATTGGTAAACTTTATATCCATAAATTAACTCCGGTGAACTGTAATAAAGTGCTCTCACCTTCATTACTGTCATATCCAATATCGCTCTGGAGACTGTAAGATGGATCACAAACAGTTTACCGATCTATCCTTGAGTAGCACATTTTTAGCACAGTCTCTGTTTTGTATTGTCCCTTTGTATTGACATTCGTTCACAAAGCAGTCCGGTGTGAAATGATTTGCGCAGACATAAACGAATTCCGGTACAGATGAGGGAGCATTTTCTTCTAAAACAAAATGAATCCACCACATCTTCAGCAGCTCAGATTTAGGCAGGGAGTAAATGGAGAGAGCTCTGTGAAGTGAAGTGAAGTGACATGTGGCCAAGTATGGTGACCCATACTCGGAATTTGTGCTCTGCATTTAACCCATCCAAGTGCACACACACAGCAGTGAACACACACACCGTGAACACACACCCGGAGCAGTGGGCAGCCATTGCTGCGGCGCCCGGGGAGGATTAATCCATTTTTCTGTGGATTAATCCATCCAGCTACAGAACACCTAAAACGCTTGGGAGACATTCTCGTCAGTGGAGCAATGGCGGACTGTACAACTATGTTAAAACGGCAGTGTCTGTCAACATTTGTGGGCGGGGCCTGTGGCTAATGTGATGTCACACTGCCAGGAACCTCTAAACGGCTTGTTCTAAGACACTGCTTATGATTTATGGAGATTAAAAAAAAAAGGAGTGGTTGGATTTTTATCATTATAGGGTGGTTGTGTACACACGCTGGCAACACACATTTATATCCAAACATTTTGTATAATTTGTCCCCTTTAGGATTTGTGAAATACAATTTTTTATGTTTTTAAAGTTTTAAGTCATGCTTGTTATTTTTCTAAATGCTCTTTGAATTTTTTGATTCACGCTTATTATCTTTTGATCTGTGACCACTTTCTTTGCTATTCTGATAATTTTTTTTTTAGTTTGTGCAATATATTTTTTCATGTGTTTTTAAATGTTTGATTCACGCTTATTATTTTTTGATCCATGACCGCAATACTTTCGGCGGGAATTTAATTTCATAGTAACATCACCGTTTATGAAGAAATTACACTCACAGCTTTACTATTAGTAGTAAGATGGTGCACAGATGCAAGTAATTCACAAACGCAAAATCTCTTTCTTTCTCACGCAAATTTGTTAAATATTGAATAAATGTAATCTTTCTGCAGTCTGATTTAAAGAATGCAGAATGCTAGATCTAACAACCCAAAGCCAAAAGCCAAACCCAAAGCCTTGTCATTCGTTCATGATCTGCGCTTTATTTTTCATGAAGCATTATTTTGTTGAACATCAGCTGTGATAAACAGACATCCACTCTCGCACTGCATGTGTAACAGTGACCAGATAGTGAGAGTTGTGCAGGTAAACCACTGCACACTGACGACCGCTAGAGAATGCAGTGTTTAGCATCATTGTTAATGCACTCACCTCACCTGCCAGCAGCGATCGGGCTGGGGTTCGGGAGCAGGGTGGTTAGAATTGGAGGGTGAGTTTTGGAGGCAGAGAAATGAAGAGAGGGGGTTGGGTTTGTTCGGGTTGATTTCAAATATCAACAATGTCCAACAGCGTTTTTGAAAAATGCGTTACCCCACCTTTAATGAACATGGATAATACTAAGCCACCTAGTCATGGATTATATCTTATGTATTTACAAATGGCAACATGCAAAGTACTAGGGGTGTGACGAGACAGGTATCTCACGAGACGAGACTCGAGATTGAGTTCACGAGACGAGACGAGATTTTTACACACAATTTTTAAGAAATCCTCAATGGCGAAATACATGACTAGAAAAAATATTCTGCAGGTGTATTTGAAATGTTTTAACTAATCATCTTATAATGAATGTCATTTCAGTTCTACTTTCTGAGTATCATATGCAGTAAAAGACAACAATACTCAAGTACTGTAAAAGATTTTGCCACAAACTCAACTGACTGACTTCTCTCCTGTATGATTTCAGTCTCTTTAGACCTTACTGTACATGATTTATGAGCTTCTACAACTTTTAACCTCCTAACTGAACTCCTTTCCACAAACTGATCATAGAAATAAAAACAGTATAAATAAAAATGGTTACACTTTACAATAAGTGCTCATTTATTAACATTAATGTATTAACCAACATCAACTAACAATGAGCAATATATTTGCTACAGTATTTATTAATCTTTGTTTATGATAGTTAATGAAAAGTCATTCATTGTTAGTTCATTATAGTTCACAGTACATTAACTAATGTTAACAAATGAAACCTTATTGTTTGTGCTTAATAAGATTAAGAGAAAACTCTTATTCATTTTTATGGTAACACTTTACAATAAGTGCAACCATAATCGCACTCTCAATATTCAAAGTGCAAATAAGACCAAATTCTTTGATACAGAGCTAAGAGATGGTTACAACTACACTGCCCAGCCTAAAATAGCCTTCATATTGAGAGATATTTGCATTCATCAGGGAGCCGCTTTCAAAATGCGGGGTATTGAAATCGTGTTTGAATGCGCGCTCGCATTTACTTTCACTTTCAGCGATCGCGTGCACTCTGTAAATATGGAGCAGCGGCGACCATTATCCAACTGAATTAGATGTTTTTTATTTAAATACAAAGCACAACGACAGTGGAGGCGTAATGTAAACGTAGCGGTGGCATATTTTTTTCCTAATCATCCTAACCACTCTGTCATGGCAACATCACGAGACTACTTTTTGCCTCGACGAGAAATCTCGTCACATATTAGTCTCGCGAGATCTCGTGTCACACCCCTACAAAGTACTATTAAAAAACTCTGTCCATCTCTCCACATGCAGCTATGTTTTTTTTTTATTTTTTTTTTTAATTAGAGCCCTGTCAGCCATGTACATCACTGTTCAATTACTGGCTATTTGTTATAAATTCCCATCAGTTTGAGATCTCTTCAAATCATCATTGAGAAGCTGAACTTCCATCTGGGACAAAAACTTATTTAAACTCAATGTCAAACATTCAATGTTTTTTCCAATTCAAATAGCACTCATAATGCACTCATAGACAGTATCCAAGCATAACATAAATAACTTGCCATATTTTTTTTATATTTTAAGCAAGTTGGGCTTTTTGTGTAGTCTTTTTTTTTTTGTAAGAACCAAAGAAATCTCTTGAAAACCACAAAAACAATTTAAATGCAACCATTCTCGTGTACACAGCAGACATGACGATTGTTACTGTTCAACATACTTGAGTTTGTCCAGATGGTTGAGTGCTTCAGAAAGCAGCTTCAGTCCTGATTCTCCTGGGTGATTGTAGCTCAGATCCAGCTCTCTCAGGTGTGAAGGGTTTGAACTCAGAGCTGATACCAGAGCAGCACAACCTTTTTCTGTCACCATACAGCCAGACAATCTACAACAACAGCAAGTGTTAATGTAATAAAAATATATACAATATAATAACCAACAGGACTCCTGAACTGGCAACTGGTTGGCCAAATCTCTGACAATCATTCTTAAGCCCAGTTCACACAGGAGCAGAGCANAAGTTTTAAGTCATGCTTGTTATTTTTCTAAATGCTCTTTGAATTTTTTGATTCACGCTTATTATCTTTTGATCTGTGACCACTTTCTTTGCTATTCTGATAATTTTTTTTTTAGTTTGTGCAATATATTTTTTCATGTGTTTTTAAATGTTTGATTCACGCTTATTATTTTTTGATCCATGACCGCAATACTTTCGGCGGGAATTTAATTTCATAGTAACATCACCGTTTATGAAGAAATTACACTCACAGCTTTACTATTAGTAGTAAGATGGTGCACAGATGCAAGTAATTCACAAACGCAAAATCTCTTTCTTTCTCACGCAAATTTGTTAAATATTGAATAAATGTAATCTTTCTGCAGTCTGATTTAAAGAATGCAGAATGCTAGATCTAACAACCCAAAGCCAAAAGCCAAACCCAAAGCCTTGTCATTCGTTCATGATCTGCGCTTTATTTTTCATGAAGCATTATTTTGTTGAACATCAGCTGTGATAAACAGACATCCACTCTCGCACTGCATGTGTAACAGTGACCAGATAGTGAGAGTTGTGCAGGTAAACCACTGCACACTGACGACCGCTAGAGAATGCAGTGTTTAGCATCATTGTTAATGCACTCACCTCACCTGCCAGCAGCGATCGGGCTGGGGTTCGGGAGCAGGGTGGTTAGAATTGGAGGGTGAGTTTTGGAGGCAGAGAAATGAAGAGAGGGGGTTGGGTTTGTTCGGGTTGATTTCAAATATCAACAATGTCCAACAGCGTTTTTGAAAAATGCGTTACCCCACCTTTAATGAACATGGATAATACTAAGCCACCTAGTCATGGATTATATCTTATGTATTTACAAATGGCAACATGCAAAGTACTAGGGGTGTGACGAGACAGGTATCTCACGAGACGAGACTCGAGATTGAGTTCACGAGACGAGACGAGATTTTTACACACAATTTTTAAGAAATCCTCAATGGCGAAATACATGACTAGAAAAAATATTCTGCAGGTGTATTTGAAATGTTTTAACTAATCATCTTATAATGAATGTCATTTCAGTTCTACTTTCTGAGTATCATATGCAGTAAAAGACAACAATACTCAAGTACTGTAAAAGATTTTGCCACAAACTCAACTGACTGACTTCTCTCCTGTATGATTTCAGTCTCTTTAGACCTTACTGTACATGATTTATGAGCTTCTACAACTTTTAACCTCCTAACTGAACTCCTTTCCACAAACTGATCATAGAAATAAAAACAGTATAAATAAAAATGGTTACACTTTACAATAAGTGCTCATTTATTAACATTAATGTATTAACCAACATCAACTAACAATGAGCAATATATTTGCTACAGTATTTATTAATCTTTGTTTATGATAGTTAATGAAAAGTCATTCATTGTTAGTTCATTATAGTTCACAGTACATTAACTAATGTTAACAAATGAAACCTTATTGTTTGTGCTTAATAAGATTAAGAGAAAACTCTTATTCATTTTTATGGTAACACTTTACAATAAGTGCAACTATAATCGCACTCTCTCAATATTCAAAGTGCAAATAAGACCAAATTCTTTGATACAGAGCTAAGAGATGGTTACAGCTACACTGCCCAGCCTAAAATAGCCTTCATATTGAGAGATATTTGCATTCATCAAGGAGCCGCTTTCAAAATGCGGGGTATTGAAATCGTGTTTGAATGCGCACTCGCATTTACTTTCACTTTCAGCGATCGCGTGCACACTGTAAATATGGAGCAGCGGCGACCGTTATCCAACTGAATTAAATGTTTTTTATTTAAATACAAAGCACAACGACAGTGGAGGCGTAATGTAAACGTAGCGGTGGAATATTTTTTCCTAATCATCCTAACCACTCTGTCATGGCAACATCACGAGACTACTTTTTGCCTCGACGAGAAATCTCGTCACATATTAGTCTCGCGAGATCTCGTGTCACACCCCTACAAAGTACTATTAAAAAACTCTGTCCATCTCTCCACATGCAGCTATGTTTTTTTTTTATTTTTTTTTTTAATTAGAGCCCTGTCAGCCATGTACATCACTGTTCAATTACTGGCTATTTGTTATAAATTCCCATCAGTTTGAGATCTCTTCAAATCATCATTGAGAAGCTGAACTTCCATCTGGGACAAAAACTTATTTAAACTCAATGTCAAACATTCAATGTTTTTTCCAATTCAAATAGCACTCATAATGCACTCATAGACAGTATCCAAGCATAACATAAATAACTTGCCATATTTTTTTTATATTTTAAGCAAGTTGGGCTTTTTGTGTAGTCTTTTTTTTTTTGTAAGAACCAAAGAAATCTCTTGAAAACCACAAAAACAATTTAAATGCAACCATTCTCGTGTACACAGCAGACATGACGATTGTTACTGTTCAACATACTTGAGTTTGTCCAGATGGTTGAGTGCTTCAGAAAGCAGCTTCAGTCCTGATTCTCCTGGGTGATTGTAGCTCAGATCCAGCTCTCTCAGGTGTGAAGGGTTTGAACTCAGAGCTGATACCAGAGCAGCACAACCTTCTTCTGTCACCATACAGCCAGACAATCTACAACAACAGCAAGTGTTAATGTAATGAAAGATATACAATATAATAACCAACAGGACTCCTGAACTGGCAACTGGTTGGCCAAATCTCTGACAATCATTCTTAAGCCCAGTTCACACAGGAGCAGAGCAGAAGAAGAACGCAATTTGAAGTTGCAAGTGAAACTGTGTGCTGTCACACTACCAGTGTTTCACATGCAGAAACTGCAGTGTGCTTTGCAGAAAGGTTAACAGGTTCCATATTTAAAAACATAACCAGAAATATATATACAACTGTTATTGTAACTGAGTAAGTGAGCTGTTAATGAGCTTTGTTTTCTGATGTCCAAAAAGTTGCAGTTTACCAACCTAGGTTAGGTTGTGACATGTTTCTGTTTATCTCTGAAAACAGTTTTGACAGGTGTATTTTTCTGTTTTATCAATTTTATTGCTGTACCTCCAAGCCAAAAATAACAATATTCTCATCAATATACATAATTAGTGTATATTAAATGTAATCATACTTCTCTAAAAGTATATGCTTATTCTGTGCAATACACACTTTTTTTATGTCAACTCAAATTTTCATCAAATTGTCCTTTAACCTTGTACTGGCGCTTTAATTAAGCTTGAGCTGCTAAGCTCAGCATCCGGTGTAAAAGCACTAATTCGTTAACATGCATACCGGAAAAAATGCGCACTGCTTCTGCTCTGCTGCAGCGCGTGGTGTGAATCAGGCGTCATTCGTTAACATGCACGCCGACGTGCGATGCGGTGAGGCTTTACAATTATGGCAAGCCAAAGTACTCACAAACGCCTGGTCGGACGTCTGATTGCACACTGACGTGTCAAAAGCGCGCGTTTTGACAGCAAAACGCGCGTCCTCGACGTGCGATTTGCGTTAAGAACGCGCGTTCTTAACGCGCGCTTTGGTATCATGGAAAACCCGCGTCAAGAACGCGCGTTTTTGTGTACCAAAATGCGCGTTCTCGACGTGTGATTTGCTATTAAAACGCGCGTTTTTGACGTGCGCTTTGGAGTGACCAAAAACGCGCGTTTTTGACGTGCGTTTATCATAACAAAAATGGGCGTCGAATGCGTGCGTTTTGAGTCAGACAAAACGCTCGTTATGAACGTGTAAACAGGTCAACCAAACAGGCAGTGCCAGCGTGTGTTTGAAGTGTCCATCAGGCGAAGAGAACGCGCTCTTTCCTTAGTGTTCTCAAAAGTGCATGTCGAAAGCGTGTGCTCACTCTTTAGGGCTTTGAGTCTGTTATGTTCTTATCCGCTATAGGTTTAGGACAGCATTATTAAACTCAACCAAAACAACATGGAATTATCGAGGATAAATTTGGCAGATGATTATAATTGGTGAGTTATAATCCAGCATAATTAATATGAAATATGCATATGAAAACGTAAAACTATTATTTAAAATAGCCGTGGGGGGATGACAGGATAAATATACCTTCGATCAAGGCCAAAACTTTGTAAGTTTGGAAGGAGCCAATAAAATACTACACCACATGAATGATCATCTTGGCTATATATTACGGTGGCGCATTGCCTCATACATAATATTTTTTCCACTCAATTATGTCGTTAAGACATCTTTTCTCGTAATAACGAGATGTTGTGTCGTTAAAACGACATATTTTGTAGGCATATATGACGTGAACGTATAGGCTACCTTTATCTGATCTATAATAGAAAATTTATCCTAGCGCCTTTATCACACTTCCGCACTCGAAAAGCAGAAGCAAATATAGTGTCAAATACCTTTCGATGCCTGTATCGATGGCAATGCCCATGAACACAATATTATTGTTTTATTGGCGTGAAGCCTATGCAGTTTCTAATAGCCTAATAAAACACAATTTTATTATTTAGCATTACTTATTTTCTGGAAAATAACTCGCACC
This sequence comes from Anabarilius grahami, assembly GCA_003731715.1. Taxonomy (NCBI): domain Eukaryota; kingdom Metazoa; phylum Chordata; class Actinopteri; order Cypriniformes; family Xenocyprididae; genus Anabarilius; species Anabarilius grahami. Next base: position 29,368 of record RJVU01005799.1, on the reverse strand, counting down.
TGATTATGCCACATGCACCAAGTCAGAATTAAGTTTTTGAGAGAAAAAAATTATCATTGTTGTTTCAGTCGCATTTTATTATAGGCCTATTCAAAAATAATTTGGCTAAAATACCGGTAAACAGGCGCTACGGATACAACAATAATGCTATATTGTCATAGACCTTTATCAAAATAAAACTGATAAATGAAAGTGGAGACAATAGCCTACCTCAAAAAAGGTCTACATTTCCAACATTTGTGTCATTATTCTTAAAAGTAGCCAAATGTAAATTATGTTTGCAGCTGTAGGTTTATTGGCCTCGATGAGTCTGAGACTCCCGGTCAGAGATTGTGTCTCAGACGGCATTAAATTATTCATGAATATTTCTAAATATTCGTGGCTTAAACAGCTGGAAAAATTCCTGTATAGGTATACTGCAGTTCAGTGGATGTTTTGCCTGCAAGGTTATTAGCCTATTGTTGACTAAAAAAACTATATTCAAAACATTCATGCTAATCGAAATAAACCTGAAATATAAGAAAATATAGCCTAAATATTAGTTGAAAATTATATTTTCAATATAATTTCTTTTCTCCACCCCTGACCTTCAACCGACAAGATTATGTTAAATTAGAATGAAACGAAATTAGAATGAGGAAAAAAATCCCATGGGTTTAGTTTAGGCTATAGCACATAGAAGAAACAACAAAACATGAGGATTCATTGCATCACATGCAGCGCTTCTGTGAACGGAGAAAAAACAAGATAAAATCTTATAAAAGGAATAAATAGCCTCTTCCTATATAGGCATACACGAAATATATTAAACCTTAATAATTAACATATTAAGAAAATGAAAGAAAAAAACTGCGACAAGTAGACCATCTAATATTCTGAGTTTTGATTCATTTTTGAGCAGTTCACGGAAAGGCATTGCTTGTCTTTATTTTTCAAGCAATGTTTTATTGTGTGAGTACAAATAAGAGTTACAATAATAGTTATACACAGATTCGAATGGTGTTGCTCTTATGACAATAAATGTCTGAGTATTTTAAGTTGTTTCTGCTTTTATAAGAAAATTCAAGTGAACGCGCCGGCGCCATAGACTATCAGTTTTAGTATCTATACTATAACTTGACATCGCAGCCTGTTTATTGTCAAAATAAAATACAGTCAACCAAATACAGAAAAAGTTCCACTGCTCATTTTAAATAGTCTGTGTACAATCAGGGCTGAATTTCCCGAAACCTTCTTAACTCTATCATTCTTACATTATACCTTAAGCTGTACCTTAACGTTAATACGTGTTTCCCGAAACATTAAGTGTACCTTCTGTAAGTCATTCTTTCGTAAGGTTGGTCTGGACCACTCTTAGCTATACCTTATCACTGCCGACAGCCTATACAAATATAATTCTGAAGCTGTAATACACCCAGTGTTTGATAATGACAAAGAATAAAATGCAAAGATTCACTGCTAAATTCAAATGTGCTTTGGCGCTGAACCAGAGACAGACGCGCGCCCTTTGCTTGTCATGTAACATTATGACAACTATTCGGTGTTTTTAACCTCATCGCGCTTTATTTTAGGTTTACAGACATTTAAATACACATTTGAATTAAGTAGGCTGCATAAAAAAAAAAGACATTTATAGTTTGTTAAATTCAAATTACACTGATGCCTACGGAAGCTGCAACAATAACCCTTTCAATTATAATTTGATGAAGTGTTTTTTTCAGATACACATTGTTTATGAAACAATAAAGTTTACTCTGTTCTTCTCCCAGTTCACCGGCCACATACTTTTATGTATTTCGGGGAAGATTTCGTATATCCGACAGCTCTAACTGCCGTGAAAACTCATCGCGCAACAAAACACATTCACTTCCACATATTTTACAATCGGAATATATCATACAATTCATGATATAGTTAACAAGTTTGTGAATATTTAAAAAAAAAACTAAAAAAAAATCTTTTTTTTATATTCACGATGAATATAAATTCGTTGCACGATGAGTTTTCACGGCAGTTAGAGCTGTCGCAGCTACATGTCTGTAAGCTGCATGACGTGTCTCCAAGGAATTAAAACTTTGTTCTAAAATAACTGTCCCTTAAACTCGTGCTGATGGGGGCTCCACGCCCCCAGAATATAGATAAATCACAATATAGATTTAGTTTGCAATTTGGATTACTTTTATAACATCCCATGAGTCCTGATAAATGCAATTTCTACTTCTGAAGTGCTTCTTTTTATAAAGAACACTGATTTCTCACATAATGCAGTGAAGCAGCCCCTGTATAGAGTGAATGATCGATTCTCGAGCCATCGGTATCAACCAATTCAGCCCTGCCGCCATGGACAGCACCTGGTAACGTCGCACGCAGATATACCTTAAGCAACCTCATAAGGTATAGTTCGGGGAACACGCCTAGAAACGGTACATCTTCAGTTAAGGTCTACCTTTAGAGTCTTCGTAGCGCGCTAAGAGACAACATTATCGGGAAACCCAGCCCAGAGCGTTTAAATAATAAATAGGCTATAGGCTATAGCATCCAAATACATAGGGCATATGGAAACATTTGGATTTATGCCAAATGGGATTCTATTTCAGTTTAGCTTTAAATTAATTAGTTTTGGCTTGACGTTTATAAGTTATATTTTTCATTATTGTTCTGTTTTCTGAATACCATTAAATTTAAAAGATTTGTAGAGCGAGGGGAACTAAAAAAGCCTATGTAGTGGTGCCCCCCTATGGGATTAAATGCCCCTATGCCAACCTGAAGCCGGGATAGCCGGTAAAAACGAAATCTTTACAAACAAATATGCTAAACATGTATTTTAGGCTATTTCCACAACAAATCCTTTAAATTGTTCTATACAAAATATAAGTATTAAATAAACATAAATTATATTGGCATTCATTACCTACAAACAATATTTTAAAGCCTAAACTACTTAATTTTGTTATACATTCAAGTTCATTTTACTGCACAAAGGAGTTTAAAACTACTGCAGAGTTTAAAAAAAAATAATAGGCTAGTGTTTAAAAGATTACATGTATTGGAAAAAAATATTAAAAAGAAAATGTTAGCCACATATTGCCAATCTAGACAAATACAGCCAAAAAAAGTTTGTCGATATTCTTATTGAATATTCATGAATATTAGCAGGTTATTTAGAATGATTAGAAATAAATTCAATATATAGGCCTGTATTGTTCATGCATTTATTAAATATATCGGCCTATAGCCTATATTTTTTAAATCCCTAATTTGGGGCTGAGCCCCCCTAATATTGAAATAATCGACCCTGTTCCAAACATGTTTTTACGCATGTGAAGGGTGCTGTTTTGGGACATGAAAGCATTGTTTAACAACATAATAGACGCAAATATATTTTAAGGTTTCTATTTAAATAATATTTTTTTGGCTTTTAAATAAAAATTGTTTGTAATGAATGCCATAATTTGTTTATGATTATTTTATACTTTTTATAACAATTTTCAGTCTTTTTTTGTATTGAATACCATTTGTTGTGGAAATAGCCTAAAATACATGTTTAAAGCTTAATGCTTGTGTAATGTGTGACATAAAAGACCAAACTCAGTAAACATCATACTAAACCATATGTACAGCAAAGCAGATGAGCCCAGAATATGAACGCAGTTCGTTTAATTAGCCTACATCAAGTGTTTTTCTCTTATAGAAAACCGTTAAAAAGAAAAAGCTTAAGGTCGCTTAATGTAAATTAAAAGATCAAATTCTGCTCGAATAAATTTTTCTGTGTAGTACCTATGCTTTCTTAGTAGGCTACAGCGTTTAATATAGGCTAGGCCTACACATTTTTCTGGACATCGCTCATTGTTTCTACCATAATACATTGTTTAATTTAATATGTTAGCTAACTACATATAGCCTATGTAGGCTATATATGTCTGAAATTAGGCCATAATTTGTACAGTCACCTTTGATAACAGATTAAGTACTCCAAATTGTAATGTTGAAGCATTTCCTAAAAAGCTGCTTTAAAACTATAGGCCTAAGTATTGTGAAAAGCGCTAAACAAATAAATGTAAATTGAACTGATCTAGGCTGTGAGCTCTATAGATCAGATAAAGGTATAAAAGTGTTTTTCGTACACGTCACGTACAAAATATGTCATTTTAACAACATAACATCTCGTTATCACGAGAAAAGATGTCTTAACGACATCATTGAGGGGGAAAAAAATATTATGTATGAGGCAATGCGCCACCGTAATATATAGCCAAGATGATCATTCATGTGGTGTAGTATTTTATTGGCTCCTTCCAAACTTACAAAGTTTTGGCCTTGATCGAAGGTATATTTATCCTGTCATCCCCCCACGGCTATTTTAAATAATAGTTTTACGTTTTCATATGCATATTTCATATTAATTATGCTGGATTATAACTCACCAATTATAATCATCTGCCAAATTTATCCTCGATAATTCCATGTTGTTTTGGTTGAGTTTAATAATGCTGTCCTAAACCTATAGCGGATAAGAACATAACAGACTCAAAGCCCTAAAGAGTGAGCACACGCTTTCGACATGCACTTTTGAGAACATTAAGGAAAGAGCGCGTTCTCTTCGCCTGATGGACACTTCAAACACACGCTGGCACTGCCTGCTTGATTTACCTGTTTACACGTTCATAACGAGCGTTTTGTCTGACTCAAAACGCACGCATTCGACGCCCATTTTTGTTATGATAAACGCACGTCAAAAACGCGCGTTTTTGGTCACTCCAAAGCACACGTCAAAAACGCGCGTTTTAATAGCAAATCACACGTCGAGAACGCGCGTTTTGGTACACAAAAACGCGCGTTCTTGACGCGGGTTTTCCATGATACCAAAGCGCGCGTTAAGAACGCGCGTTCTTAACGCAAATCGCACGTCGAGGACGCGCGTTTTGCTGTCAAAACGCGCGCTTTTGACGCGTCAGTGTGCAATCAGACGTCCGACCAGGCGTTTGTGAGTACTTTGGCTTGCCATATACAATACACACAGACAGCCGTGTGCAGCTCTGCTATGCTCTTTCACATGAGGTCGTATCCGTCTCAGAGTGGCTCACAGTAAATGCTGCTGCTCCACACGAGTTTAGACCATTACACCAATATCATGGCATATGTTGTACAACACTGAAACACTTTTTTTTTTTTTTGTGCACAACTGACAAACTTAACATAGGTTGAATTATTTAGCCTAGGCTACTAAAACGAACACCAAAACTTAACAGGAACTGTTGAAAATTATAGCAATTATGGAAAGCTTGCAGCCTGCATGTTTCTTACCTTGACTACCTTCTTCCATATGGATCAATTTTCTGTTCTGATCTCAACAAGTCTGGGCAAACTACTGAGTAGACACCAATCAGAGGCCGCATTTTTATGATGTCATCATGTAGACTTCTTACAAAGTATTTTACAGTTTTTTTAAACTACAAAAATACAAAACACTACAGTATTTTGATACAAAATATGAAGCCATTTTTATCATCCCTATCAAAGACAAATGACAAAATCCTAATTTATATTTGAAATACGTATTTTAAATAAATGTATCATAAATACTGCCCATCCCTTAGAGCACACCATCCCTCCATGCAGATAAAGGTATGTCCCGTTTATAACTTTTTTAAATTTTCCATGATGCAGAGGGAATCCCGAAATTCAGTCATGAAAATGGAATTTACAGTATAACGCAGATGTCCAGCATCTGCCTCCTCACTATATGAAGACATGAACATGTGAACATCTCCAGAGCTACTCTGAGTGAACGCTTAATGAGCATTTCATCATTTTATTTGAGAAAAAAACTCTGTCAAATACACTATGAAACTCTAGTTCTTCTCACTCTGAACTCTGAAGGTCTTCACTACAACCTGTCAAAATAAAAGTTCGGTTTAACTTGAAATTATGACAAAAACATCCCTATTGTACAACAGAATGTAATAATAATAAAAATACAATCTATTTAAACATTATTTAAGGAATATATATTTTTTGTTCATGTTTTAATATAGTAAACCTCTGTTGTGCAGCATTTTCCCAAAACATATATACGTTGTTTTCATTTGATTACATTTTAAAGCATTAATTTATTTGTTAGTTTTATGCATTTCATTTGATTATCACCGTTTTTGATAAAATATTTGTATTAAATCATAAAACAGAATCCAGCTAAATTAAAACAGACGATTATTTCAGGATTGTTATAATAAAGCATTTGTTGAACCAAAAATCCTGTTGTCATTCATTTAACCATTATTGTAACGGTTAATGATGATAATACTACTAAATGATTAATACCATATACCGTTCAACTTTCTGAGACAGTCACCATATCGTTACATCCCTACCGTAATTTATATTGTGTCCTTTGCAATTTGATAATCACACTAAGGCATATCACATTCTCACAACCATATATTGTTAGAATTCATAAAAAATTTAACAAACAGCTGGCGACTAACACCATGCTAAAGGCCTGTTCACACCGGGACGAATATCGCGCGCGATTTTCGGCGACGTTTAATGCCTCGTGACTAAACAACGGGCGCCAATGTGAGTGTGCACACCGACACGAAAAACGCGAGGCGTAAAAGCGCCATTTTTTTAAAGACGCCTCGGGTTCATTTTTTTGGTTTGACGTGCCGCGTTAAAAACTGGCTGACCAATGAGATTGGTGCTTTTGTTCACGTGCCTGGAGCTGCTGAAGTTACAGTAAAACACGACTTGGTGGCGCTCAAGCACAAAACAGTCTTGCCGAGCACACAAGACGATGAAGAGAAAGTAAGTAGACGAGGAAGACCCCTACAAACTATCCCTGTGTCTCAAACAGCTCCCTAGCTTCCTAGGTCGTGTATCAGTATACCATTTAAATGAATGTGGCCGACTACCTGATCAGTGCCCTGACTAGTGAACTAGGGAGCTGATTGAGACGCACGCTATGGATGCTCTGCCAGTTCTTGGCCATACCAATAGATGTGTATTATTTTTGTATTTTTGCAGTTTTTTTTCTTTTACATTCAAGAAATATAGTTGAGAATGTCTATTTCACAAATGTTTATTTGCACTACTGTTTCTGACTACCATCTCTCATATGCCATTTAATATCTGCATTTTTATCTTCTTTAACTTTATTAATATCATAAATATGTTTATTTGCACTACCGTTAAGCACAAGCGCCACATACTGTCAGGGAGTGAATTTGCACGTTCACTCTGCGCATCGCCAGTGAAAATCGCTTGGGTGTGAACACAAAAAACGTCTCGAAAAACGCTGGATATTCGTCCCAGTGTGAACAGGCCTTAAAGGTGCTAAAGGTGTTCCACACACAGCCGCTAGATGATTAGCTTGTGCAACGCTGTCGGAAGCTAAAATATCCATGCATAAAATAAATGTATTTTATAAATGTATTTGAAAACGCACCTATTTTTTCCCCTCAGACTTACTTAATTCACAAGTCATACTTCTCAAGTCAGAAAATATGGAAATCTGTATAAATGAAAAAAAAAGTTCCTGAAAAGTTCCTCATTGTTATTTGTTCCCCAACCCCTTCACCCTCTCAATTTCACCAACCCCAACAGAAATCATCTGAGACCCATATCGCACAACTGACATACTACTACAAATATTCTGCTTTCCTCAGTGGACATGGCAAATCTGATTTTTTTATGAATTTATGAACTGAATAATAAAAGCTCTAACAGATGTGGTTACTTTACTGCAAAATGTGAGTAAACAGTTTCATAATGATTTTTCTGTTTTACATGGAACTTGTCTTTAAAACACTTACATGCAAAGCGGAGGGAACTGATACTTGTTCCTATGCGATGACATTAGCTATTTATAACAGTGGCCATTTGACGCCTTAAAGGAGCCATGGTACTAAGACTGAGTGGTTTAGACAGAGAGTTTAAAATAATATAAATCAATATTTTTTTTTGCAAATATGACTTTTGTTTAATTAACTTTATAAACATGATAAGCCGGACCTCAAAAAAATCCAAATGGCTCCAAATGCCATTTTTCTTCTTAAACATTCTAGAATGGGAACTGTACTTAAACATCAACATGACTGAATCATTGTGAAAGCCAAACCTCAGTGTGTTGAGTTGACAGTTTAGACTCTTCAGTCCAGCACAAAGTAGCTTCACTCCTGAATCCTGCAGGTCATTGTTACTCAGGTCCAGCTCTCTCAGGGGGGAGTTTGATGATTGTAGAGCTGAAGCTACAATTTCACAGTGCTGCTCAGTGAGTTTACAGTTTGCCAATCTGAAAAAAAGAAGAGCTCTGCTTCAAATGCATGCTGGTGTCTCCCTAAGGTTTTAAGAATTCCTTGATTAATTAACTTCACCAGAAAAGATGGTTGATTCACTCTCTGGTCTTTACAGAAGGAAAGTCAAGCAAATAAAATAAAGATGTGACCTAATTTAAAGCCATATTATGTGTAAGATGTAGGGGTGTGCGATATATATAGTCTACAATAATATAGCAATTGTTGTTTTAACCATGTGCAATCTGACATTATCGAGTAAGTCCCTCATTTTACAAACAAACTTTAAAACCAAACAAAAACATGCATAGAGAGTACATAAAACTCTAGCCTTTCTGGTTTAGGTTAGACTACTACAAATCTGATCAACACAAGAGGTGTTTTGTTACTGAATGGATCAGTCCAGTTGAACGAATCTGTTGAATTAATGACTCAATGATTAGCTCATTACCAGTGACTTGCCCCCACCTCCTGGCTGTTTTAGTTTCATATATAAAGTATCTTTTAAATTTCACAATAATTTCATATCTCAATGTTTAATTTTTAACCTCCTGAGACCCAGAAAAAAAAAGTTTTTTGAATTTAGTATTTTTTCACATCATTATATTGTTTAGAGCATAAGAAACAAATGAAAAAATAACATTTTTGAAAAATTATATTTTATTCATGTGTTATGCTATGTCCTCTGTAGTGGATACCAGAACTAAGTTGTTTAAAAAATAAAATGGCATGAAATGACATGTATAGATAAAAACTATGGGATTTTTTTTTTAATCACAAATCAATTTTTAGGCTTCAGGATTGTTTTTAACCAAACTATGTATAAAGATGATTCTCAACTATGTTATGAAAGATATAGTGGAATTAATTGATATACCATTTTACTTTATGCAATATATGGGTAAAATGGCCATACATCAGTTTTCCCATTCAATACAATTCATCTATACACTGTATCTAATTTGCATATTAATGTGTTCTTGGAGCAACATGTAATGAAAAAAGAAGTGTAATAATGGGAGTAATAATTGGCAACATTTTCATAATAACATCTAATAATTAATAGGAATATTGATATAAAATTTCTTTCCCTTTTCACTTGTTGTATCTCCTAAAATGCCTGATAAACATGATTTAAATCCTGGTGTCCTCTACAGAGGTCATGTATGAAATCAATGTCCTGTTTTGTAACAGAAAGTCATATTTTGATTTTAAACCCCATAACATTTTCCTGAGATGTTGATTTATAACAAACTATTTGAAAATGAATCCGATTTAAATGATAATTACAAAATATTATCATATTTCCATAAGAGTGCTATTTTAATTTTCAGTCATATTTAAAGACCAAGAAGTTGTTGTTGTCATGGCGCAACCTCTAAAAATGTGGTATCTCTGCAAAGCCCTGAATGTGCTCTTTACAGGACATCCAGACTTAAAACTGTGACATGTATGATGTCAGAGAAAATCACTAAAATATAATGTCCACTACAGAGGACAAAAGTCTATTTCTGGGTCCCAGGAGGTTAAAACATCAAAACATTATTTATGCATTAATAACTGCAAATTAAATGCATTTACATCACCTCTGAGCTGCATTAAACAGTCTGCGTAAATGCATCTAAATGCCATTCATATGCAGCTTCTGTGTTTCCTCTGCATTGGAAAGATTGATTTTGTTGATACGCATTTTATTTGATTGATAATAATCAGGTAAAAGGTAACAATCAAATTAAACTTATTGGATCATGTAATTTCTGTCACTGCTGCAACTAAACTTGCACAAAATATGAAGAATAACAATAACTTTAGGATTCAGCTGTCCATGGCAGTCCTAAATCATCCAAGGTACCAGCACAATAACACATTCAGCAAAATATCATCTGATCATCGTTGTCGACAAAATCCCAGAAAATATTGATATATATTTTTTGTCTATATAGCACATCCCTGGTATAATGTGTAAAAAATTCTGTCAAATTTTCTGTATACAGAACTTTTGAACATTATGGACAGTCTTATTAGCCAAGTGTCATTACATTTTTTTTAACATAATGTTTTTGTAATAGAAGTGATATTTACATAAATCAGTCCTACTGACTAGATCAACATGAACTACTTTAGAATTAGACACGTTGTAATGGTAGCTTGCAAAAACATGAATTTTCCATGTGCAAAAACACATGTGGATCACTTACTTTGCACATTGGAAACATGGTTTCTGAACAGTTCCCATGTAAAATCTATGCAATCACAAGTGGAAAACATGGGAAATTCATGTGTTTTTTTTTTAGTTTTTTTTTAGAACAAATCTATTTTCAAACAAATCAAAGTTCAAATTTATTTCATAAAACTAATAGTATTAATTTGGTTGAAAATTAAAAACAAAACAAAAAAACATTTAGCTGCAAAAGTTAGCAGCACATTATGCTTGTGAACACAAACCCAGAAATTACTCATCAAACCTTCATCAAAAATTATTTTACATTATATTCATATTGAAATATTATTATTAGATCTTCACACTCACAGAGCTTTTCTGCAGTTCCTCACAGCAGGTACCAGTCTCCATCTCCCCTCTTTTGATTTGATGTTGTACTTCATAAAGTCAAGCTCATCCATCACCTCCTCTGACATCAGGATCATGTTTGCTAATGTTGAACATTGTGCAAGTGAAAGACTTTTTCTTTTTGCTTTAGATTTTAAAAACTTCTGTACTTCCTCAACAACAGAATTATTCTTCATCTCAATCAAGCAGTGTGTCAGATTCATCCATCTTTCAGGACTGACATTGTTTTTTTGACCTCGTTTGAGGTTGTGGATTATTTTCTTGATGCTCTCTGGGTTGTTCTCTGTGTGAATCAGCACATCCTGTAAGACTCTCTGATTGGACTCCAGTGAGATGCCATGAAGGAATCGAAGGAAAAGATCCAGGTGTCCAGTTTTACTGTTCAGGGCTTCATTCATTGCTCCCTTCAGAAACGCATCCAGAAAAACATTCTCACACTGAGTTCTGGACTTTCCTGTGAGGAACATATTCAGAACTTCACCGTTCTTGTGTAAATAGCAGAAAAACACATACAGAGCTGCAAAAAACTCCTGAAAGCTCAGATGCACAAAGCTGTAAACCTTCCTGTGATAAATCACAGATTCCTCCCTAAAGATCTCAGTGCAAATCCCAGAATACACTGAGGCGTCATTGACGTCTATGCCGCTCTCTCTCAGGTCCTCCTCATAGAACATCACATTGCCCTTCATCAGCTGATTGAAAGCCAGTTCAGCAAGTTTCACAATCACATCTCTGTTGGACTGCAGGAGTTTCTCTGGATTTCTCTCTTCATACTTCTGGTTCCTCATATTTATTTGAATGAGGAGGAAGTTTATGTACATTTCAGTCAGAGTTTGAGGAATTTCTGCACTCAGATCTTGTTTCAGGATGTTTTGAAGCACAGTGGCTGAGATCCAGCAGAAGACGGGTATGTGGCACATGATGTGGAGGCTTCTTGCTCTTCTGATGTGTGAGATGATTCTGCTGGCTTGATGCTCATCACTGATTCTCTTCCTGAAATATTCTTCCTTCTGAGGGTCATTGAATCCCTGAATTTCTGTCACACGGTTGATGTATTTAGAGGGGATCTGATTGGCTGCTGCTGGTCTGGTGGTGATCCAGATGAGAGCAGAGGGAAGCAGATCTCCTTTCATGAGGTTTGACATCAACACACCCACTGATGAAGTCTCAGATACATCAGAAACTTTCTCACCTTCTGAAAACTTCAGTGTAATTCTGCTTTCATCCAGACCATCAAAGATGAACACAACTGTACATTCGTCATAAATCTTTGAGTCCAGATGTTGAAGTTCAGGATGAAAGTCCAGCAGAAGTTTGTGAAGACTGTACTGATGATCTTTGATCAAGTTCAACTCTCTAAATGGAAGCACAAACATGAAATCTACATTCTGATTGGCTTTTCCCTCGGCCCAGTCCAGAATGAACTTCTGCACAGAAACGGTTTTTCCAATTCCAGCGATGCCTTTAGTAAGAACAGTCTTGATGTTGTCTTTCTTCTCTCTTCTTTTCTCCTCATATCCTGGTTCAGGTGAAGGATCAAAGATGTCATTGCAGTTGATTGGAGTGTCTTGGAGTGTCTTGTAACTTTTCTCCATCTGTAGCACCTCATGTTCTTCATTCACCCCTTCACTCTCTCCCTCTATGATGTACAGCTGTGTGTAAATCCTGTTCAGGAGCGTCTGATGCTCTTGTAGTTTAATTCCCTCAAACACACTCTCATATCTGTTCTTCATGCTGGTTTTGTGCTGGTCTTTGACTCTCTGAAGATCATCATACACTGGTTGGTGAGAATCGAGCTGCAGAGCTGCTTCTGCGTCATGATGACTGATGTGTTTCTGACAGGAGGAGGATGTGCTGGTCTGACAGGACACATCTCTGATCTGGTCAGCTCTCCCACCACTGAAAACACATTAAGAAGAACAGAGACACAAAACAAACAGAAAAGAATAAAGGAAATATGTTAATATCTAATGTGAATTTATCTGATTTGAAATCATACCACATCTATAAACAATTATTTATTAAATAGACTCCTTTAAGAGTCTATTGTAGCCAAATCATGTCCTGACATCCCATATAGAGTTTCCTCAAGGTTATTTTTATTTCCAATATTGATTCTTACATACTGATGATTAATACTGTCCCCATTTAGTGTAGATAATGACCAGCATATTTAAAGTATTGTGTCAACATGACATTGATAGATCTAACCCAGGTGACAAAAATCATTTCTGTGTAAATGGACATGTAACATCTCTTCTCATTTCATCTCAATTTATTTATAAATCACTATTAAAAACAACCACAAATGACCAATGTGCTGTACAATGTTCTAAAAAGACATAGCATACACAGAGAAAACAATAAAGAGGCCAAAATAGAGCCTTGAATGCCTTGAATAGAACCCGAATGGCATTTTCCTATATTGATCCTTCTATTTTTAAGATATGACTGAAATCAACTTATTGCAGTTCCTCTGATGCCCACAACTTGCTCTGGCCGAGAAAGTAGGACCTCATGGTCAACTGTATCGAATGCAGCACTTAAATCTAAAAGTACCAGTACAACAGAGTCACCCGAGTCAGTGGCCATTAAAACATCCTTTAAAACTTTTACAAGTGTCGTCTCTGTACAGTGACATTTTCTAAAACCTTATTGGAAAACATCAAAAAACTTATCGTCATTCAAAAAGCTCAGCAGCTGGTCAAGAACCACTTTCTACAAAATTTTTGATAAAGAAAGAAATATTAGAGATGGGCCTAAAATTAGATAAAACAGTTGGATTCAGATTAGGACTTTTTAAAATGGGTCTAAAAATAGCATAGCAACAATCAGGTACAATTCCTGATTCCAGACACTTATTAATAAAAACTAGAAGAACAGGGGCAACCACATCAAATACTTCTTTAAAAAGACAGGGAGGAATGACATCACAAAGAGACCCAGAAGGCGTTAGTTGGTTAACCATCTTGTGTAGAAAAGAAAAGGAAACAGCTAAACTGGTTAAAAGTCCGCCACCTGTGTGGTCCGACACAGCGAGCAGAGATTGCTAACACACACACCGCAATGATGAAGATGAGGCTCCACAAGATCCACATCATGATTAGGGATGTCATTATAATCAGTACTGAATATCAAATAACTTGTGTTTATCTCAACAGATGTCATCTGTGGATAGTAATTGGGTGAATATATCTCGTGTGTGAGATTAATCATGATTAACAGAAATTAAACCAAAATCAGGATTTGGCTTAGTGCGATTATGGAATCACAAATTTTATTTAAAGAAGTACATGGACAGCGTGTTTCGTGGTGAATCACAGCACTGTGTGATCAGAGCGGATCGATCGGTTCACAGTAAATGCTGCTCCATCTGCACAAGCGCTGTGAATCTGAGTCACTTTTAATGTGCATCTGAAAAAGCAACACACACCAAACATGTTTCTAAACTTGTAATGAGAAGCGTCTACAAACCTTTTGTCCAACAAAAGAGAACATTTAAACGAGTTTTTGAAATAACTTCATTTTGTGGTCTGACGTTGTTTCATATCACAGAATGAGGCAGAATGCTATTATTTCATAGTATTGTATACAGTGATTAAGGCTATATCAATTAGCATTGCATACTGTTTATCGGAGTCACAGATTGTAGTCTTGGAAGAATGACCGAAATAAGACTTTTCACCGGAAAATGTCATCTGAACAAGTAAATAATAGCGCCTTGAGTGTAAGAAAGGCACAATACAAATAAAATGTATTATTATTATTTTTTTTTTTATTAATAAATCTTATGCCACTTTTGTTCCGACCATCTGAGGAAAAAAAAATTACAATAAATATCACTACCAATGGTGATTAAATCTAACGATCGTTTAGCTCAGATCACATAAAACTTGCAGTTCATACTTTGTTCTCAAATTGTTAATGTTAATAACATCAGCATTGCGTGACTATGTATTTATTGTGTATTAGCGTTACCTGTATGTTTAAATTTCAGTACAGTCTCATCTCTAAGGTTAATTTGTCATACCATACAATCTGCCATCAAAATGATGTTTAGTTATTACAGCTGCTGTGAGAAGAGGCTATAAATGATCCACAACCTTCAGCATCTCACGTGCGAAATTGTGAATATACACTCTAAAAAATGCTGGGTTAAAAACAACCCAAGTTGGGTTGAAAATGGACAAACCCAGCGATTGGGTTGTTTTGACCCAGCAGTTGGGTTAAATGTTTGCCCAACCTGCTGGGTAGTTTTATTTAACCCAACAGTTGTTTACAAATTACTATATGTCTGGTTTAAAATTAACCCAAAATAGGTTGGAAATTAAAAATCAGACTCATAATTACTAGAGGCAACAATAATAATCAAAAAGATGAGCATTTATTAATAAGCAATTTAATAAATGTTTATTGTTTAAATATTATTCAAAGAAAGTATTAATAAATGTTTGTTTATTAAACATATTAATAAATGTTAATTTCCAACATATTTTGGGTTCATTTTAAGCAAGAAATACAGTAATTTTTAAACATTATTTGGGTTAAATAAAACTACCCAGCAGGTTGGGCAAACATTTAACCCAGCCGCTGGGTTAAAACAACCCATTCGCTGGGTTTGTCCATTTTCAACCCAACTTGGGTTGTTTTTAACCCAGCATTTTTTTAGAGTGTAGCCTACTAGCTGGGACTCCTTATGTAAACAGACATGACATAATGACACAAAGACAAACGCCGACATGCTTAAATTTCCCGCAGAAATCTACCAGTACCTCTCTTATTAGAAAACATTATTACAAGCTTACCGTTGTGAGTCAGGCTAAGGTAAGGAGATAGTTTTGTACGTTATTAAAAATATGTTTTGTATTTTATTGTGGTTATTTTCAGAGATGGTAACAGATGTTTTATACTGTGAAAGTTTCAACATCTGTAGCACCAGTGTTGTGTGCAAAAAACAAAGTTAAAGTACAGCCCTGAAAGGATTTAAAACATTTTGCTATCAGATCACTGAAACAGATGTGATCACATTTGTAGTGGAAAGATATCCATCCTAAATGTGCCTACTCACTGCACACTCACCTAACACATGGATTATGATCAATCTTATCATTTTGACATTATTAGCTACATGATCATACTCACACAGGGTCAAAGGTCCCTGCTCCATCACTGAAAACAGGCATGGATCTGTTACTCTTCATGGACACACAGCTGAATACTGGAGAAGCTGCTCTCTTCCTGTTCCTACTGATGATACTGGAAAAAGACAAGACATATTTCAGATGGATGCAAATTATCTGTCTGTACTGTAAAACTAACAGTTTGAGTTTACTGATATTGACAAATCAAAATGTGACATTATTAGCATGTTGTCTAAGTACTTGTGTACTTAAAGAGGGGTTTCACACACAGTTTCTGCCAATCTCTGAGAACAACCAGCTTGCGATGATCTGCCCCATTGTCATACACAGACCTGAGTGAGAAGCACAGAGGTTCCTGTGTCCTCACTGGAGTTGTACAATGTCTGCATAAAAAAGGCATTACAAGTGTTGTGTTTTGGGATTTACCAATGCACATAAGATTCTCTATAGACTCCCGTCATCTGAGTCACTGAGGACATTGTGGTTAAATTTCATTTTTGAAGGAAATGTCCCAAAGAAAATCGCTGGAGTCTAGTATCATATGTTCACGCCGAGCATTTTGTACCAGACTGCTTCACAAGCGAGAGTCTTTTCAATGCTGGATTTTCAAAAAGGTTTATTCTGAAAGATGGGTCATTACCAACGCTTTGAGCACAAACTTCAGATCCAGACAAAGTAAGCATCACATATCATATGTTGTGAGTCCTTCCAAACTGCCTTTCTGAAAGAGCTTGTTGGCACTCTGTATGACTAATACTGATAAACCTACCATTGTCTCTGTCTGTTTTCACTGATGCTGCCCTCACATGCTATCAGAATTATCGTAAAAATTAGTTTCCTAGTTAAAAAGTTTACATGAACACCCTTTGAAGTCCCTCACTTAATTGCAACAACCTCAAAACCATGACTTTAGAAGCAGGAATTACGAAATTTCTGATAGCACTTGAAGGCACCAAGAGACCAGAGCTATGCCGTTATTTTTATCTCACCATGCTCACGTCTGCGTAATTCATAAATGTTCATCAATTCGTCAATTTATTATGCACAGTACAGTCAGATGACAGATGACTGAACAGATAAAGCTTAACACTGCTTCTGACATTTTCAGTGCATGAGTATTGTTGTTGCCGGTATGCCAGAAAATAAGCTCTTGAAGCTCCGCCCTCTTCTTAAAAGGGGGTTGGGAGCAGCAGCTCATTTGCATTTAAAGGGACACACAAAAAAACAGCACATTTTTGCTTACCTCCTAAAAATTTTTTTTTTACATAACATGCTTTAAAAATAATCTATAAGGTATTTTGTGCTTAAACTTCACACACACACACACACACACAGACACACACACACACACACTGGGGACATCAGAGACTGTATCTGATCTTGTAAAAAGGGGCATAATAGGTCCCCTTTAAAATCTCTGTGACTGAACATCTCTCTTTGTCTCATGTTGTTACGGTCCATATTAAGTCCTTGTGAGCTTGTGAGATGTCCTTTTCTATTGGGCACTACATTATAGTATAATTTGTAAGCAGGTGAAGTAAAAATATACACTATATTGCCAAAAGTTGACATATTGACATCCCATTCTTAATCAGTAGTGTTTAATATGGAGTTAGCCCGCCCCTTTGCTGCTATAAGAGCTTCAACTCTTGTGGGAAGGCTGTCCACAAGGTTTAGGAGTGCATTTATGGGAATTTTTGACCATTCTTCTAGAAGCGCATTTATGGGGTCAGGCAGTGATGTTGGACGAGAAGGCCTGGCTCACAGTCTCCGCTCTAATTCATCCCAAAGGTGTTCTATCGGGTTGAGGTCAGGACTCTGTGCAGGCCAGTCAATTTCCTCCACACCAAACTCACTCATCCATGTCTTTATGGACCTTGCTTTGTGCACTGGTTTGCAGTCATGTTGGAACAGGAAGGGGCCATCCCCAAACTGTTCTCACAAAGTTTGGAGCAGGAAACACTTTGGAGCACTTTACACTTGGCACAATGCAGTCAGGCAAGTACCGTTCTCCTGGCAACTGCCAAACCGAGACTCGTCCATCACATTGACAGAGAGAGAAGTGTGATTCGTCACTCCAGAGAGCACGTCTCCAATGGAGTCCAGTGGCGGCGTGCTTCACACCACTGCATCCGACACTTTGCATTGTACTTGGTGATGTAAGGCTTGGATGCAGCTGCTCGGCCATGGAAACCCATTCCATGAAGCTCTCTATGCACTGTTCTTGAGCTAATCTGAAGGCCACACAAAGTTTGGAGGTCTGTAGCTATTGACTCTGAAGAAAGTTGGCGACTTCTGAGCACTGTGCGCTTCAGCATGTGCTGACCCCGCTCTGTGATTTTACATGGCCTACCACTTCGTGGCTGAGTTGCTGTTGTTCCCAATTGCTTCCACTTTGTTATGTTACCACTAACAGTTGACCGTGGAATATTTAGTAGTGAGGAAATTTCACGAATGGACTTATTGCACAGGTGGCAACCTATCACCGTACCACGCTTGAATTTACTGAGCTCCTGAGAATGACCCATTCTTTCACAAATGTTTGTAGAAGCAGTCTGCATGCCTAGGTGCTTGATTTTATACACCTGTGGCCATAGAAGTGATAGGAACACATTAATTCAATGATTTGGAGGGGTGTCCCAATACTTCTGGCAATATAGTGTATCTGTGATTGAGGTTCAAAGGGTTTTTAGCTTATTGGGTTTATTGGGAACAATATGAGTCAATGGATCAGTTCCTAACAAGCCCACTAGACAGTAAAATAATATTTCTGGATTATAATTACAGAGAGATCATTCAATGTCATAATGACTCAAGAAGATTCTTAAATACTTGCATTTAATAATTTTTGTTGTTGCATACAGTGTCTTTATGAACATCACTCTTTTCAGTCAATGTCTATCTTTTCAAATACTGACTACTGATTAAAACTGCCAATAAACTAAGCTACATTTAATTTACTGACATTTTCAAAATTTTCAAATTTTTATAGACCCTAATATTTCTTTATTTTTTATTATTTTTCACATTACCTTCATAAGTGATTCACCACATGAAGTAACTTCACATCCAAGTTTCATTAACAGCAGAGAGTTCAGCAACTACATGATAGATACTCACACAGGGTCAGAGGTCACAGCACGTCCATCACTGAACACAGGAGGCACATGCATGGAGTTGTTGCTCTTCATAGACACACTGCTGAATCCTGAGGATGGTCCATCAATGAACATAGGAGGCACAAGCATGGAGTTGTTGCTCTTCATAGACACACTGCTGAATCCTGAAGATGGTCCATCACTGAACATAGGAGGCACATGCATGGAGTTGTTGCTCTTCATAGACACACAGCTGGATACTGGAGACACTGCTCTCTGAGTGTGAACAGACGCCTCCTCCTCTCTCTCCTCATACACACTCATTTTACAGGTCCGGCTCTCCTCTTCTCTCTCCTCACACACTCATTTTACATACATATCCTCCTCTTTGATTTCATACCTATATGTAGACACAGAGGACATACACAATACACAATTAAACTTGGACACACTGAAGTAAATAAAAAATAAAACTGGATTTTCTGTAATCTGTAATGTCTGTATGTGCAATTTCAACCCAATTGAGTGAAATTTAAGACTTCAAAAACAAATGCGAAAAAAAAATATATGGTATATTTGTGTGTGCTGTTGAGAGTAATGTGACACCCAGTCAAAACTATACCTTTATAATTTCAGTAGAATCAATCATTGCAGTCCCTAATGCAAACAAAAAGTACATTTCACAGTGTGATTCGGTTGCTTTTCCCAGTTTTGTCAATTAATAAAACAGTTCAGCTCATAATAAAACATTTTGAGAGTCATGTGTTTTGTTTTATTCAACTGTGCTTCTTCTAGATGTTTCTGAATGAAGAATTGAGTCTTGTGTGTGTGTGTGTGTGTGTGTGAATATATAGGCTAGAGAAATTGTTTTCTCACAAAAAACATTGTTTTTTTTATTTCATATATGTAACTAAATACTGATAAATTAACAGCAATTTAGACAACTTGGGCTGGAAAGTAAAGTAACTTTTCCTAAAAGTGCCCCCAACCCCCAGACAGGACACCAAATACACATACTCTTTATTCTATTTGCTTATATGTATGTGCAAACTCGTGAAATGATACTTGTGACTAAGGCCCTGTGCCAAATGGAGATCTAAGTCCTCGCACTATTGTGATGTAACACCACTTTGACTGTCAGGTATACATCTGCCACACCCGCGAGCACCCTTCTGAAACCTAAAATGACAAATGGGACAGTCTACGGTCTTGTGAACTTAGTGCGGCAGCCATTGTAAGAGTGCCAGACTACAAGTACACATGAAGTATGCCATTTGGGATAGTTTGGCCTGTCTCAATACCCGTACTTGCGGACTTGGCCTCTTAAACAAGGATCAAGTGTGCAAGACTGCCCTAGGTCTGATAATTGCCAAAGCTCAGTGCCCTTAACTCACACTAAATCCACACAATCTAATAGACACACACCTACGGTCTTCACGCCCATCACACTTGGGCCAAATACAGTAAATACATCATTTAAGTAGACAAGTGGTCAAAAGTAAAGACTGCATGTGTGGGTTTCTGGGACAGGCCCTCATTTATACTTTCTTCATATTATCAAAGTCTAACAAATATGCTACTTTCATCTCATAGCAAAGTTTATCTACCTAAATATTTATTTTATGGATTAACAAAACATTCATAGTAGGCTATAACATAATACATTATAATGTTTAAAATAAAAATCAATGATTACTATTTTCAACCGTGTACCGCTTCCGTTAAGTATAATGAAAGTAACAATCAACTCGAGTTTGACCAAACAGTCACGTGTTTGTGTTCGACGTGTTTAAGGCAAATGCTCCGTATTGATATTACAGATTTGAAACGTTTTAACGAACTTACCGTAACCTGTGAAGACATTTCTGTTTCTGAGTCTTCTGAATTGGCGTCTACACTCTAGACTGCTGTGCTTTCGGTTTCATTTTTGTGTGCTTTCGGTTTCATTTTTGTCAGGTGACTTCCGCTAAAACAAGCTCCGCCCCAAACTGGACTGAACGTGATGACGTGCAATCTGCTGCATAATACACTGGAGGGTCTGAGTGACACTTAAAAATGACATTAAGGAAATATTTGACAATTTATTCATTAAAAAGTAAAAATGTCAGTGAATAAATCACTATTAGTATATGGCAGATAAACTGATGTGAATTAAGGACACATAAGCTGATTGTTTTACTCTATCACAAGGATAACAATCTTGATGATGCACACTTCAGCCAGTAGATGGCGAAAATTGACCATATTTTGATTTTCCAACAGTTATAAAGACCACAAGAAGAAGAAGGCGGAAAAGAAGAGCAATCTTGCACATCAGACATCATATTATTCCATATCCAACATTGGATTTCATCAATGTTAAGTACATGCTCTAAATGTTGTATATGTAGTGTGTGTTATAAGTATGCGAGTCTGAATTCACCCTAATAAGTGACATGATGAGGACAGGCATCCAAACAAGAGTAAGTCCATGTGAAAACAACTGAAATCTGTCATAATATTGAAAAGATGTTTATTATAGAGTGTAGAGTGAAGACACGAGTTGTCTCAAAGAATACACAACGAAAAATGAAGATGCTGGTGAACAAAGAGGTTCTTCTTTTTTTTTTTTTTTGGCTGCTTTTTTCCCCTAAAGNNNNTGTTAAACACGCTCCACAGCGCCACCCAGTGCATTTAGTTATAACTGTGAGTTTTAGTGCTTAGGATTTATCATGGATTCACTGCATTCACGGCAGCAAAGCAACATAATACATTTCAAATAGCTTTATTTTTTGAATATTAATTACAGATCGAATATTCGACTATTTGTGCACACCCCTAGTCATATTCATATATGCCGCACACTGCATCAAATTGGTCTGCGTGGCTGTCATCCCAGAAGGAAGCCTCTTCTAAAGATGATGCACAAGAAAGCCTGCAAACAATTTGCTGAAGACAAGCAGACTAAGGACATGGATTACTGGAACCATGTCCTGTGATCTGATGAGACCAAGATAAACTTATTTGGTTCAGATGGTGTCAAGCATGTGTGGTGGCAACCAGGTGAGATGTACAAAGACAAGTGTGTTGTGCCTACAGTGGTGGGCATAATGGTGGTGGGAGTGTCATGGTCTGGGGCTGCATGAGTGCTGCCGGCACTGGGGAGCTACAGTTCATTGAAGAACCATGAATGAGCAGAGCATGATCCCCTCCCTTCTGAGACTGGGCCGCAGGGCAGTATTCTAACATGATAACGACCCAAAACAAGATGACCACTGCCTTGCTAAAGAAGCTGAGGGTAAAGGTGATGGACTGGCCAAGCATGTCTCCAGACCTAAACCCTATTGAGCATCTGTGGGGCATCCTCAAACGGAAGGTGGAGGAGCGCAAGGTCTCTAACATCCACCAGCTCCGTGATGTCATCATGGAGGAGTGGAAGAGGACTCCAGTGGCAACCTGTGAAGCTCTGGTGAACTCCATGCCCAAGAGGGTTAAGGCAGTGCTGGAAAATAATGGTGGCCACACAAAATATTGACACAAATTCTAATTTCTTCAGTGTTGTCACATGAAAAATTATAATAAAATATTTANAGGACAACTTTGATTAAAGGTTTTGATCCGCTTCAAATGTTGACTATATTATACAAAGTATAAGTAATAACAAAGTGTATTGTTATTGACTGCAAAGTGTGTAATGTTTAATATTTGGAATAAGCCATAGGTACTGAGCATACAGTATACTATTACCTGTAAAATAATATATTCAGTGTATATTGCTTGTGTTTTCTGAAGACACTCGTAATTATTTTGTAATGTACTTAAATCACAAATAAAGTGTACTTATAACACAAAGTGTACTCATAACAGAAATAAAGTATGCTTATAACACAAATAAAAGTATACTTATAACAGAAATAAAGTATACTTATAATACAACGTATATTATAACAAAAAAATATACTTATAACACAAATAAAATATACTTATAACACAAATAAAATATACTTATAACACAAATAAAGTGTACTTATAACTTAAAGTGTACTCATAACAGAAATAAAGTATACTTATAATACAACATATATTATAACAAAAAATATACTTATAACACAAATAAAGTATACTTATAACACAAATTAAGTACACTTTAATATCACTAATCAAGCATGTAATTAGTCCCTACACAGACATATACTTAAAGTGTACTAAGTATACTTGAAGTTGTTCCAATTTAGCACACAAAAGTATACTAAATATACTTAAAGTTGTATTTTAATACTACTTAATTTCAACTTAAATATACTTAGTACAAAATTAGTCGTTTCAAAATAGCACACTTTAAATGAACTAATCATTAACACACTTGAAATATACTAATAATTAGTCTTGCTGCAAGTATACTTAGCATACTTTTTTTTCACTAGGCTAGAGACGTGTGGATGGGCTTTTTTGACTCCAGCTGTCAGCAGGCTTTAGGTCTTGCCCTGGCAACTTCCTAGCCACACCCTAGCAACCATTTAGAACGCCCTAGCAACTGTATAACATCATGGATAAGCCATATTTAAGCACCAGTACATTATACAGACTTATGGCTCTCTTGCAGTCACATGCATCACAGTAGCGACTGTCTGGAGGTGAGTTTTGCCACGGTGGACAAAGCCAACATACTGAAATATACTGAAAGCTTCTTCTTGAGACTAAATTTTAAACAGTATCTCCTCCAAATGATTTAAAACTACAACCACCAAACTCTGGTCACACCTTCAGACTGTTCTGACTCGGGTTGCAGCATCTCTTCTAACTGATCCGACTTTGAGAATTCCCGTATTAGACTTCCGAACTTTCCCAAAATCCCACACACTTTCATTAATAAATTTTATATTAATCTGTGGGATGAAATGTTATTTGTTACAAAACGGTAATTTTAAGCCTATTGTCTTATTGTAATCAGATGTGATATGATACTTGGAAAATATACCCCTCCCACCACTTCTGAGCATGTCATAGCCGCGGTAAAATATACTATACTGAATGAGGCATTTACATAGCGCTTTCCTATGTAAAACTGTACACCCAAAGCACTTTACAATCATATCAGGGGTTTCTCCTCATCCACCACCAGTGTGCAGCATCCACTTGGATGATGCGACGGCAGCCACAGTACAACGGCGCCAGTGCGCTCACCACACACCAGCTGAAGGTGGAGAGGAGAGAGAGTGAAAGAGCCAATTTAAATGGACGGGGATTATTAGGAGGCCGTGATTGGTAAGGGCCTATGGAGGGAATTTGGCCAGGACACCGGGGTTACACCCCTACTCTTTACGAGAAGTGCCATGGGATTTTTAATGACCACAGAGAGTCAGGACCTCGGTTTAACGTCTCATCTGAAGGACGGTGCTTGTTACAGTACAGTGTCCCCGTCACTATACTGGGGCGTTAGGACCCACACAGACCACAGGGTGAGCACCCCCTGCTGGCCTCACTAACACCTCTTCCAGCAGCTACCTAGTTTTCCCAGGAGGTCTCCCATCCAGTTACTAACCAGGCTCAGCCCTGCTTAGCTTCAGTGGGCAACCAGTCTTGGGCTACAGGGTGATATGGCTGCTGGTACAATACTGTGTCACTATAGCTATTTTACCATCGGGGTGTCAGATGGTGTGTTCAAGCTATGCAAATGTGATTACTCAATATAATTCATATGGTGCTTTGTTTTTGTTATAGTCTCAAATGCTGAACAGAGAGCATTCGAAGCCATCGACCATTGTAAGTACATATTTATGCTATTTATATGTTTTATAAATGTATATAAAATTTACAAATTTATGTTTTATTTTTCAGTAGCAGATAGCCCAAATTTTGTCAAAGACTCACACGAAGGTAAAAATAATACTATTTTCTACAGATAGAAAATTGTATTCCTGTTCATGCTAAAATCTAACTTTTTTTTAAATTTTATTTTTAATAGAATTAGCTAACTTGGCTACATTTCCTGGTTTCATGGACCTTACCGGTGACAATTTTGAAGTCGAACCCACCACAAACAAGTCGACAAGGGTTAGGAGACACGACTCTACCGGTAATTTTTGTCAAACCCCACCATTGCAACAACAAATAAAATCCAGCAGCGAACCGGTAGATCTAGTGTTGGAAGCTAGCGAGCAGCCGGGACTGAGCTCAGCATCCCCACCAAATAAGAGACGTAACGACGGCAGATCCAGTCCTGCACCCCGTAAAGAAATAAATTGTGGTAAGTTTTGATTCATCCTTATTATTCTTTAAAATTAATATGTCAATAATTTAAAATGGAGTGTTTAAATAGAATACCCCCAGCGTTAGTCAAAATGTTGTATGTGCAATTAACGGTTAAGCTTTAATTCGAGTTTTGGTTATTATATTTCTATACAGACCGACGTGTTGGTGCCGATGACGAGGACGCGTCGACAGTGAGAGGTAGACAAACCCCCTATCCTTTTCACAACGTGTCTGAAGGAAAAGAGGAACAACAAGAAAAAGAGCGAGGGGGTGCTCAACGGAATCACAAGCTCGTTAACAAAATAGACACACTCACTGCAACCATTAACAGATTAGCAGCTGTCCTCGCCGCTGAACTTAACAGAGCAGCAGAGGATCGTAAAAGAGCAGCAGAGGATCGTAACAGAATGGCCAGGGAGATAGCGTTTATTCGCAACAGATTGGATTTATTGGACGCGAGAATCCAGGAGGAACGGGCCAGATCAGCATCTGAATTTGGAGCGGTGCACAATAGGCTTTTGAAATATGTTTTTGTTTGTTTGTTTTTAAATACAAAACCAGATAACAAAAAGTTTTTCTTTTGACAGACTACTAGACAAAAATGATTTTCCTCAGTGGTGTTGGAACAGGACTTATTTAAATGTTTTGGTCATTTTCAACATGTATTATACAATATTTGTACGTTAGTATAAAGTAAAGAGTAATAAGTAGTAAAGAGATCATGCCAGTTCACACAGAACAGACACCTACTATAGGGAAAGACGGAAGTCTAGACCACAACCTGCATAGTGTAACTTCACCACAGGATACTATTATTAACAGGGATGGGCAGTATTTATTTATTTCAAATGTATTTCAAATACATAAAGGTTTGATGAAAATGGCTTTGTATTTGGTATCAAAATACTTTAGTGTTTTGTAGTTTAAAAAAACTGTAAAATACTTTGTAAGAAGTCTACATGATGACATCATAAAAATGCAGCCTCTGATTGGTGTTTACTCAGTGGTTTGCAGAGACTTGTTGAGATCAGAACAGAAAATTGATCCATATGGAAGAAGGTGGTCAAGAAATGTGCAGGCTGCCAGCTTTCCATCAGTTTTTTGCATAAATTGCCATAATTTTTAATAGTTCATGTTAAGTTTTGGTGTTCGTTTTGGTAGCCTAGGCTAAATATTTTACCAATTTAAATTTACATAATGTTCTTGAAAACTATTGTACCAAGCAGCAGCCCCCTATATTTATGATTAACAATCAATTAATTAATTAGTTAGAAACTAGTTGCTATGAATACAGGTGCCATCTTCTTATGAATGACTTGTTTGTCATTGAGTCAGTGTTGCTGATGCAAAGTAGGCCCTTCATTACCAAACACCAAGTAAATAAATCAGAATACAGTTATGAGTCATTCGCAAACTGTTAAACATTAAACTGTTGGTTACTTTAAAACTAATCTTCATCTGGGAGATCACATGTGAATATTTGATCTGTTAAAGCCACAATATGTAAATTGTCGCCCTAGAGGTCGCTTATTTAAAAAAACAAAGGCATAGCTTGATGACACCTTGATTTCACAGAATCATGGGAGGTGTTGTCTTCATGTCTACAGCCGATGGAAAAGAAACGTGACGGGACTCAGGCAGAAATCATGTTCATGGATGAGATTAACAACGTTACTGTAGTATGAAGCAGAGCAGGACCGAGTGATGTGGGAGCTGAACGAGGCCGCTGGAGCAATTGCTAATTAGAAACGAGCACAAACAACGCCTCGAGAGCAGCGGGACTTTTATTATGCCACAGTCGCTGCTTCCGCTTCTTCCAGTCATGCGTATGTGGGGTAAAGCAGCACTGTTTTATCATATTAGATACATTTGTGTGTTGAAAGTTGTTATAGTGATGCTGATCTTAATGGTTAATAAATTAATCATTTGGTACACCTGCATTTTTATGATGTCATCATGTAGACTTCTTACAAACTATTTTACAGTATTTTAAAACTAGAAAACACTAAAGTATTTTGATACAAAATATGAAGCCATTTTCATCAAACTATTTTGTATTTGAAATACATTTGAAAATCTGGAGATACAAATTCTATAGAAATAGTTTCTACTTTGTTTGCAATTATAACCAAAATAACCAAAAGTAATGAATTATTTTTACATTATAAGCACGTAAAATGAGATTATAACCACTATGTTTAAAGTGTGTGTGTGTGTGTGTGACAGAGATTTTTGCAATTTGTGAATAAGCAGTAGAGTACAAGGGAAAACAAGGAAACAATGACTGTAACATCAGATTGATCAGAGATACATCGGAAGAAGAGAGACAGATGGCATCAAATACAGCATTTTAACACTGATAACACACTGAATAGATACTATTCAAACATTATGTATTTTTATGCCAATTATGTCATTTTGGTAATGTTCGTGTATTGTCAGGGATGGTATTAATTGCCTGAATGGGTCTGATATTAAAGGAAAAACACTTAATTATTTAGACAGTTGATGTTCGGTGAGAATGTTACTTTCCAAGATACTTTAAAGTCAGTCTGTTTGCATTTATGTTTTTTTTTGTGTGCATCTGCACAATCATGCATCTGTAGCATGTTTAACTGTAATTATTTCAGCAACATGGGTGATTTGAAACATGTATCTTGCATCGTTTGCTATTGATTTAACTGACTGTTAAAAGTACTCAATTAAAAGAAGATCATCCTGTTGTGTTTCGGTGAATAAACCAAATGTTCTCATTACATATTACAATGATCTTGTGTTTTGAAACAGTGATTATGTAGAATGAAAATATGTACAACTAGAATGAAAGCATGAGATCATGTTTTGGAAGAATGACTGTGTTGCAAGTGTGATCGGTTTGTATTTTTGTACTAAGAGTTTTGAAAATGTACATCTTACTTGTGAAAATAGTACCAAAGTGAAATAAAAATCTGTAATATGATAATGCTTCCGGCCTCTCCTCATGATCTATATGCATACAACAATTCTACATCCAGAGTTACCAATATAGATGATTCAGTAGTTTTCAATTCTTTAATGTTATTCAATACATGAGTTGTGTCTTGAATGAATGAAGGAAGTTCACTAATAGTTTAATAAAATAATCCACAAATTTTGAAGCCGGCTCTGTAATAGACCCATTATCACTAATTATAGGTCTCCCTGGTGGGTTTTCAAGATTTTTATATTTTTGGAAGCATATAAAAATCTAAGAATCCTAGGGTCTTTACAAAAAAGAAAATCACAGTCATTTTGTGAAATCCATCCCACATTTTTAGCATGTAATACGATATCAGTCAATTAATTTTTTATTTTTTTCAGGCGCTAGTACTCATTGTCGCAAGGCTTCTTTTGACATAGCCTACTGATCTCTGCCCCATACCACAACTGCGCCTCCCTTGTCTGCTCTTTTTATTTCAAGATCATCATTATAAGAAAGCCAGTCCAAAACTTCTACTTCTTCTTTTGAAAGGTTATATTGTTTTCTTCTTTTTGATGCAAAAATCTTGTCAATTTCATACGCAAATTAAAGAACACAGATGCAGTCAAATCATTTACATAATGACCAACGCAATCTACCAAGATCAAAGCAAATTAGCGTTGGGTCGCAAATAAGCAGAGCTTATGCTCATCAAGTGCGGGTCGACACAGGCGAAACTTGTTACTTGTAATATACGGATAACGTCTTCCTCTGGCATTCAAAAAAATTTTTATATGAGTGGAAAATATTTTCTCCCTTCTACCACACGCTCTCTGTTGTCCTCCTAGCAGCAAATTTTGCAGCTATGTTGCTTAATGGGTTAAGACATGCTTTTTTGGCCGTTAAATAATGGCGCAAATACCAGTAAATTGACCAGCAAATATTAGTAAATCGCGTTGTGCGATTCATTTAAATGCTCTCCTCCCATAAATTTTGCATCTGAAAGGGAAACTCCTACAAATGCATATGCAATACGCATATGGATTACACACGGACCAGGGGCCTCATTTATAAAACTTTGCGTAGGATTTGCGTCAGAA
>RJVU01005555.1:389103-439091 GCA_003731715.1 Anabarilius grahami | reverse complement strand
CCCTCAGACTCTAACCCTCAGACTCTAACCCTCAGACTCTAACCCTCAGCCTCTAACCCTCAGACTCTAACCCTCAGACTCTAACCCTCAGACTCTAACCCTCAGACTCTAACCCTCAGACTCTAACCCTCAGACTCTAACCCTCAGACTCTAACCCTCAGACTCTAACCCTCAGACTCTAACCCTCAGACTCTAACCCTCTTTTTAAAAGAAAATAGAAAAATATTTCAACCTTTTATTTTTTTCTCAAGACCACCTGAAACATTTACAAGAAAACAAAAACAATGCTTAGGTTAACAAAAAAACATGAACATGTCTCCAAAGAGGAACAAAACAGAGCATGCATGAGCTTTCTAGTGGAGGCTGTGAAGCTGGACAGAAGCATGATTGGGAGGTGGAGCACTGATAGGGGAAAACACAACGGCCATAGTCCAGGAAGGATTCTCAGAGAAAATGGTAAGAGAAGACGGAGTAAACCCGAACAGGATCACCAGGGTGCAGGCCCACAATGGAGTTAGAGGATGGAGGTGGATGCAGGTTGAGACATTTGTGGTGAGAACCCAAGCAGAGCCAAAGGCCCAAGATGACTCTCCTGTACTGGACGACCGAGGAAGAACCACAGTAGTAACAGGGACTGGGCAGCCCAAGGTGGAGGAAGAAAGGACAACACTGGAGCCATAGGGGTGGACAGAGGAGGCAAAGTCATAGGACCAGAAGTCCGTGTCAGGTGGAAACACTAGGTTGCCTAATAACAAACATACAGGAAACTAGTTCTCTCACAAAAAAAAAAAAGACAGGAAAGCTATAGAAACTGGGAACAGGAATCAAAACAGAACAAAACAAGCACTTACGTCATTTTGAAAATTTGAATTATATAAATTTACAAATAATACGAAGGGGGCTATGGGCACAACTACAGGAATAAAAAATAAAAAAAGGCATAAGAGCATGAATAAGTCATAAGTACAAAGACAACAAAGACCATAAAAGGAAACAAAACAATTACAGAAAGGTTTGTAATGACTGAACGTAACTGCTGAAAGGGGGCGTGTACTTCTATAATCATGCCACATTCCTTACGGTGCACTAAACAAGTGTACTGAGGTATAGGGGTGCTTTATATTGGCTGCCCTTCCAGCTAGTGCAACTAAGGACCATAACAGGTTAAAAAGGGATATATTATACATATACATACACACACAGTTTAGGTTTTGGTTGATTGTGGGGACTTTCCATAGGCGTAATGCATTTTATACCGTACAAACTGTACATTCTATCCCCCTATACTACCCCTATCCCTAACCCTAACCATCACAGGAAACTGTGCATACCTTTACTTTCTCACAAAAACATCATTTAGTATGTTTAATAATCCATTTATATTGTGTCCCCACAATGTGGTTGAACTCAGGTTTATATTACATCGTGGGGACATTTGGCACGCACACGCACACGCGCACGCGCACGCGCACGCGCACGCGCACGCGCACGCGCACGCGCACGCACACGCACACGCACACGCACACGCACACGCACGAGACAAACAACATGATTTTTAAAAAGGGGGGGGGGTTAAATTAGTGGCATTTAAAAAAAATTAAGTATACAGATCATGAAAGAGCACAAAGGCTTAGGAGGAGTATGAATTTAAGAGGCAAAGGCTTAAATAAACTGAACAACTTAAAGGGTCAGAGAGTGCAAAATGTAAAACATTAAAAGCATCGCTACAATAGGGCACAAAAGAGCTTAAACTGGGCAAAACAGCATAAATACTATAACAAAACAGCAAAAACGGAATGCAAAGTGTTAAATTATGACAGAATGGCTCAAACAGTGCTATAAAACCAAAAATGTACAAAGACAAGCTGCATAATACAAAAAGGGGAAAATTGCAAAAGTTTATATATAAAAAAAATAATAATAATATTTGAAAATGAATATTAAAAAAAAGTGAAGGGCACAAAAAGTAGAAACACTACATAGAACAAGGACATTATACAAAAAACAAAAAGGAACACAAAAATATAAGGAAAAGGGATAAAGAGACAAAGTTGCTTAAACAGCAAAACAAATAAAAGGGACAAATGAAACTGCAAAAAGATCATTGTCACAGCAAACAGAATATATTAGAAGAGGATAATAAATGCAAGGGACAAAAAAACATTGGCTTAAATAAAAAGAGGCACAAATATGAACCATGTAGACAGGTTTAACAGCATATTACACAAAAGCATACATCCACACTAACTAGAATCAAGATTAAAGACTGACTTTCTTCAAAGTCTCATTCACAAACAAGCAGAGCTGAAATGTAAAGAGCATTAGTAAACCCTGAAACATGCTTGCCTGACAACTTTAACAGCTTGTTAATGCACACGTTCAACCATCCTTGATCTACTAACCCGCTCTACTGGCCTTAAATGATCTGTCTATTCCCAGTTATACTCCAGATCTCTCCTTGTATTCTTCTAGTGTTCTGCTAGTAAGAATCTCCCATTACCTTCCTGTGTTTCCTCACCACTACTCGCCTGTTCCAATCATCCAAGTACTATGTGCTCTCCAGTCTCCTCCACTCACCAGTCATAGTCCTTCCCTTTTACCAGGTATCTTGGGATGAGACAGTTATTAATTATTCAGTCATCAGTAACTCTGACTTGGCTATTGCTCACCTGTTTCAGTGCATTCCATCTGTTCAATAAATTTCTGTTTGGGTTTGACTGTCTGGTATTCAGTTACATTATACAGTACAATACAAATTACAATAACAGCTTTTCAATAAAAATAGGAAGGGGCATAAAATCATTGAGTCTATGGGAACAGGGCCATAAAACAGCATAAATCGCAAAGTAAGCAAGGAGTACAAATAAAAGGTGGATAAATACAAGAGACATTAAACCATAAAACCAAACGGGAAAAGTTAAGGCTGAAATGGAAAAGGAAATAAAGCATTAGGGTTGTCAAAGTTTGTAGTTGTCACAATAACAGAAGAGGATAACGCAATGGTAATGCAAAAGACAGTCTTTACTTATAAGCAGTTCAAGACTGAGATACAAGACAGACTGAGATACAAGCAGGTGAGTAAGCAATTGATATAACATAGAACTTAACTGAATGAGAGTCTTTATGTTTTGCAGGTGCTGGCTGTCGTGACTGAAGGACAGGCTGAGTACAGGCTGAAGACAGGCAGTACACAGGTAAGTATCCAAGGTGAGTAGATGGGCAAGTCCTTCTGTATGAAACAACATAGGTAAGCAGTTCTTGGGCAAAGACAATATAACAGTCCTAGTAGCGATGAGACCAGACAATGAATGAGTGTTTGGCGCTTGCTTATATAAGGAAACTGATGAGGTTGATGGTAAACAGGTGTGAATGTGTGCAGGTGATGGCCAGGGAGGATTATGGGAAATGTAGTGCGTCGTGGTGACAGGCATGGTGAATGGAGATTGTGACAGTAGTGACTTCATTGCAGAGAAGGAATGTAGCACACTTGTACAAGTACATACTCCCTCTGTTACCTCTGAACAACTGTACTGAGATAGAGGGTGCTGTTCCAGTGGTTGTCCTGAAAGCCAGTGTCAAAGCCTTTCAATTTGTTAATAACCAAGCCAGTGGAATAAGATCAGGAGGTGACAGGTTGTTACCTTAGTTGATTGTAAAACATGTGCTTCCAAGTTCAAGGATCACCCCCATTGTCTTAGTTACACTGGCTGGAAGGCCAGTCAACACTTACAATAAAGGGAAAAGCAATGTATGAAATAGTAAACATTAAAATCTATATACATATATATATTTATATTTATATTTCCGGTCACTATAGGAATCTTCAGATGAATGTGTGCTCTCAACAAGGCCAGACACCACTTATTCTGAAAGTATGCTTTATAGTGCTGCTGATAGGACTTTGAGTAACAGGTGTGATTAGAACACCAGTAACTGATCACTGGTAGAGTGAGGGAGAGCCTGGCATGACTGTGACAGACAGGAGAGCAAGAAAAACAAATGTGGAGAGCCCTTGCAAACATGCTAGTCAAAACACTTTAACAGCTTGCTATTATTGACTTAACACACCAGTGATCAACCATCCCTAAAGCTCTTTAGTGTGCACATTGCTAGATACATCTCTGCTCCCTAATTTCTTGTCACCAAGTAGAGGGGCGCCCCCTATATAACCTGCTGTCTGACCTTAACTGGTTTTTGATATGCACCTGCACATGACTGACACTGCCCTCTGTTCTGCTCCTCACCAATTAGTATAGCTAGCATTGAGAGGTTGCATTAAAGGGCACCTATTATGCCCCTTTTTACAAGATGTAATATTGGTCTTGGGTGTCCCCAGAATGTATTTGTGAAGTTTGAGCACAAAATACCCCACAGTTAATTTATTATAACCATTTGAAAATGTCATTTTTGGGGCCTGTTTTAAAAAGAGCTGTTTTGGTGTGTACCACCTTAAATATAAATGAGCTGCATATCCCCGCCCTGCCTTTGGATGAGGGCGTAACTTGCATACCTATGGCAATAAACAGTCGGTAGAAGCAGAATGGCTGAGAGTGAGAGACCCGCTGTTTTGTATGGCATTCAGCCGTACATGTTTGAACCGGAATCAGACCCAGATGATGAAGAGACTGCGGCAGAAGAAACACAATTGAGAATGGAGCAGGACGTCTCTGAATAGTTATTTGATACATTTATGTTTTAATCGCGTCCCCTTTGCAATTATGGATGTGCAACACACACACACACACACTGTGATAACGTTCGAGCAATTTTTTGAAACTACAAACACAAATACTGTGATAACGTTTGCTAAGTACAAACGAAATTATATTTATGCGAGGGAACGGTTGCGTCATGTTGACATTACTTGTCGTACAGGTGCTTATGTGGCAAATGTGAGAAGATGGCTACAGAACCAGAAAATATATGCTGCAGGGAGATTAATTTATTTACATTTGTAATTGTTGCAAAAAATAATACGTGACATAAAACTGTCTGACGCTATTTGTTGTATCAAAGGTTACAAGACGGATGAAACAACTTCAAGTCACTCCATCATGTATGGTAGACCATCCCGGAATGGATCCAGTTTGTTTAAATGTGTTTTCGTTACAAAACGCTTTTAACATTTACAGGGCTGACTATGGTCCCCTGCGACTTCGTGGAGTACAACAGTGAGTGTTAATGATTACGCCAAAACCAGATTGTCAATCAAACCACGTGGGTGGGGCTTAGCGCAATTCTACGTCACAGTGAGAGCAATCTTAAAAAAGGGCGTTCTGAGACAGTGCTTATGAATTATTGAGATTGTAAAAAAAACCACTGGGTGGATTTTTCTCATTCTAGGGTGGTTTTGCTCACACACTGCCAACACACATTTATGGTCAAACACCATGTAAAAGTGAATTTTGCATAATAGGTGCCCTTTAAAGGATTCATTATGAAAGTTTACAATTTGCACAAGGCCAAGAGTCTGTTACATTTCAATTAGTTACTTCTACTGAAGCATTCTCCACATTCCCAAAGGACAAGTGCATATGAGGCTAGAAGATATAGACCTTTATACCTTACATACAGGTGACTAAACTAAAAGAGCTTGGAGTCTTTCAGCATTCACCTGACTAAGCCTCATGCTGAAGTTAACTAAATTGACTAAAAATTGACTGCCATAGAGACATATCAGCACATCCAGCTGCTCCAAGATACCCAGCTTACCAGAGGACAATATAGTACATGTAAAGTTAAGGTTGACCTTAGTTGCACAAAAATCAGGTAGTTGCATAGAGGATAAATTTTATCTCCAGGCATAAGGGATAAGCAAACAAGTTTGCCCTTCCTTCACAGTTTTTGGTATGGGGTCTGGAAGAAAGTGAAGTTGGGAGAGTAGATGTGTCACTGTGTCCTCTGGAAGAAGACGAGTGGAGAGTGGCTTCAGCTTTGGGACTGCGGAACTACCAGAGAGCTATAAACAAAGATATGGGTGATGTGCAGAGAAAATTCAGATTACTATGACTGCTTCTTCTCTGGTTACAGAAGCAGAAGCGGTGCCTGTGACAAACAGGAATATTTTCATAATTTTACATAATTGAGTGGGGGGGGGGGTACTTAGTGTATTATCTGCAGCCTTGTGCTGGTAGACTCAGGCCTTCACATGAGTTAGGTCTCCACATGAGGGCTGAGACTTCTGAATTAGTGCCAAAGATCTAAGTGCACAAGTGATCATTGACTGAAAAGATTAGCACCTTTATAAATGAGACTACAGTACATGAATAAATCAGAACCTTTTTTTGTGTGTGTGTGTTATAATGTAGTTAAATACAAAAGCAGCAACATAAGAGGAACAAAACATTAACAATGAAAGAACATTACTCAGTGGAAGTTCTTGCTTCTCTTTGAACACTTAAGACAAAATGGTTAAGTTAAAAATGTGAAGTTATCTGGGAAGACAAACAGTAACACAATGCTTAAGTTGAAAAGGCAAGCTGTAACTTCTTACCTTCAGACAGTCTACTACATGCAGCTGTGCATGGTTTAAAGTGCTTTTGCTTCCATTAGTGCTTCTTGCAGAAACTAGTTGAATGCTGATAGTCACCATAAAGCTGTTGACCCAGTACAGACCAATATGCACAATTTAGTCTTCAATTCAAAGAGGACTCCTTATCTGGGCAGCTGTTTACTCTCCTGGAAAAATGTTCCCTTGGCATTATCTGTAAGTAACTGAAACTAGACACATTAACAGTTCCTTTAATCATGGTTTTGTGTAACAAGAACATTTTGATGGTTGTGTGTAAATGAGACACTGCTGTGAGCTGATGTAACAGCGTCATTAAAGGTCAAACAAGGTTAGAAGAGCTTGGAATTCTGTACCATGAGCCTCAAGGTGGGCAATAGTCAAAGACTTCCATTCTGAAGGGAGAATAACAGCACACACTGCTCACCTAGAGGACAATACATCACATAAAATTCAGTTAGTATTAGAAACATCATGAATTCAAAAGAATTGCACAGAAAAGTATTTGCAAGAATAAGCAGCAAGCACACCTATTCTCAAACCCCTCCAAGGTTTGGAGAAGTTGGTAGAGGGAGGTGTTACTTTGTTCTGTTACATTCCCCTCCCTGTCTAGGAGTCAGGAGGGGAAGTAACAAAAGAAAAATATGATAAAAAGTAAGAGACGGAAAAATATGTGGAGAACACTTCAGCCTCAGTCTCAGAGGGAAAACAAACTTTTACTTTTCCCTAAAGTTATTTCCTTTGTTTACCACAAAGCTTAAAAAATAAGGGAATAAATCTTCAGCAGAGTAAGGCCTAAAATATTAAACAGAACAGAAGCTAACTAAGGATTAAAGAAGCTACCATGCTCAAATACTAAGATGAAAATCAACAACAAACTTTCCAGAGCTTCCTCTCGGACCAAAAACAGGAGAAAAAGATTATACACAAAAGAAAAAGGCACTTTCTCCCTACATTTCCCAAATAACCATAAACTAGTAACAGAGATAAGTGATACAATACCTTTTAGTTCCCCACAGGTAAAAGTCAATACTAGAATGATACAATACAATTACCCTCACAAGAATAAACTGGTAAGCAAACTAAGGAACATTTGCTGGCACACAGCAAGTAGGTATAAGGCTAAATATAGAATGAATGAATGAATGAGGCATTTATATAGCGCTTTCCTATGTACAACTGTACACGCAAAGCGCTTTACAATCATATCAGGGGTCTCTCCTCATCCACCACCAGTGTGCAGCATCCACTTGGATGATGCGACGGCAGCCACAGTACAACGGCGTATAAGGCTAAATATAAGTATAAGGCTAAATATAAGTATAAGGCTAAATATAAGTAATATAAGTATAAGGCTAAATATAAGTATAAGGCTAAATATAAGTATAAGGCTAAATATAAGTATAAGGCTAAATATAAGTATAAGGCTAAATATAAGCCTAAGGCTAGGAATAAGTGTTATTCAAGATAGGATCGTCTGAGTGCACCATTTATACTGCTCTGCTCAATCTCAAGGCATGCTCACAATGAGTTGCAGCTGATGGTAATTAGCCTGAGTAAGAGAGTGAGGGAGAGAAACAGAGCATAACACAGGGCACACAAACATTTTCTCACAAAAAAAATTAGAACACCCTGGGATTTAACAGTTCTTTGATCAAATCCAGGTCTCATTCAATCCCAAGAAGAGAAAAGTATGGGTATTGGCTAGAATTAAGTCAGTTTTGGGACTTTGAAACTGGCAGACAGCTGTAAAACAATGAGGGAGTGAGATACAAAGTGTAGGTTAACAGTACATTAAAAGTAAATGGGTGCACACACAAAAAAAATCCTTGCTCTGACCGTCTCCACGAATACAGGGTGCTTCAGAGGACAGCTTTGGGAATCTGCCAGAGAGCTGCAAGACAGCAGTGGATGATTTGGGGGAGGGGAAAAGCCCGTCTGCGTTCTTGTGCAGGTAAACCGTCTCCACACAATGACTTCCAGACAGGCACACCCTGTTCTACGTAAAATAAATATTAAATTAAATTAAATTAAATTAAATTAAATAAAAAAATAAAAAGGTTTTTTAAACGGCTATTTTATATCTCGGGGCAATATGTTAATGTTATGTATTTGTAATTAGAAAAAAAAATACATTTGTGGAAGCAGTTTGGTTGATTAATTTTGTCATTACGATTGTAAAGTGGTATTATGATTAAAATGCTGAAATTTGTCTTATTTCCATATCTGCTGTTTCTGGGTGATGATTCATTCAGTCGGGCTGACGTCATGACGCACAAGTTTACCTGCGGCTCCAGATTATCACCTGCTGCTTGTCCTTCGTTTTCTTTTTCTGTCAGTATGAAAGGTAGGTTGGAACTTTCTTTTAACTAATATATTTGATAAAGGGTTAGGGTTGTTTTTGCATAATGTGTAGTTAATGTAACCCTAACCCTAACCTATCCATTTTGAAATGTATTCTACACATACCTTTATAAACTGTGCTAAGTTAAGTTCACAATGATGTAACGGAAATAGCACGGAAGACATGAGATAAATATTTTATTTCATTTTTTTATTAATCACTCACACATTGTTTTTCATTACTTAATTTCATTACATTGTCCTCCTCCAACCTTATAACAAGAAGGACATAGTTTTTCAGCATTTAAGTGCTGGTGGTTTGTTTTTAAAAACATTTACTAAAAATGGAGGACTGTCAATCTCACACACATCCACGATGTTTGTAGTTCTTCTTATTCGTGTTTGTAGATCTGAACCTCTTCCTCCTTTTTAACCAGTTTATATTGATATCACTGGAAATCAACCCATAACTGACCGATTATTGATTGATATTCACGCATTGATACATTAGCAGTTGTGTTACTGTGGTTTGTCACCAGCTGTATTGATACTAAACCTCTTACACCACTAACTAATTACTGACCATAATAACAATCTTTATTTTACTTCTTTCAGTTTAAATAATGCAGCATTCTTTCTTCATGTACAAAGATCTTAAAGATGTTTGTAAGGAGGACCTACTTTGCAACTCAATCTTACAACTGCAAATAAATATGAAATTATAAATGTTTGACATTTTTTATTTATGTGGCTATAATCAAGATTTTCTTCAGAAAAATAGATACTGTTGTCTTCTGCATTGTCTTGTTTCTCATTACTCGTTAAACTACAGGTTAAATATAGAACAGCAGTAACACGTATTTCACTTTATCCTGAGCTGAAGGTTCAGGAACACTCTCATCATTTGGGTTAGGGTTAGGGTTCAGTCTTTCATATTTCTGATGTGTGTCAGTGGATTAATTCTACTTTACTGGAAATATTCATCTTCTAAGACAGTGTGTCCTGAATGCCTAATCTTTTAGTTTTGATGGCATAAGACACTGCAAATGATTGTTTTTTGTTTCATGTACACTAGGATTTGCAGCAGAAGAGCTGAAAGTGTCCTGGAGCAGCTCATCATGGCAGTGTTTTTTATTTATAAGGAAGGGAAGAATTTTCAGTGTGTGGTTTGTCATCCATCCTGTACAGAATCGCCACATATTTCAGCAAACAGTGTTCGCCCCTGTCGTCCGGAAATATCTGTCCAAATCCATCCCAGGTTTTTTATTTCTGAAATTGTATTCTATATCTAGAATTATATAAAGAAAACAACCATGCTTTTTTGATGAATATTTTAATGTTTTGTAAATGCATACAAGAAATACAGATGCTTGCGAAGGTGTACGTCAACATTTGTTTAAATGCTGTTTTTTCATTCTTCATCAAATGAAAATGTACACACATTGGGCCTTACAAAACATGAGCAAAACAAATTTCCATATAAAATGTTGAAAAATCCATTCTGACATGAACTATCCCATTGAAATGAATGCAAAAATTTAGAAGTCAATTAGAAATTCATTCTGCTCTTTAATGAAAAAGCCCTTTTTTTATTTACTGTGAAGCACAAACTTATGTGTAAATGCAATGTAATGTAGGAAATTACCAACATTTCAGTTATCTTTTTTATTTCAAACTATGTGCATATGTGAAATTGTGGTTGAGTAAAGTATCCTAAGAATCTAGTGAATTGTAGTGTCTTACAGTTTGTCTGTTCTACCAGTGAATCTTCATTTTGTGCAAAAAAGAAAGTTAAATAATCCTTTTGCAGAACAGTTAAGAAAAAGAGAAAAGCATAATCATTTGATCATAGATTAACACATCCTTAAATTTCAGAAACACTCCTTAAGTCAGAATAATTAAAGCCTTGAACATAAATCCTTCGGATCCCAAGAATGTACAAAAAGGCACATTAAAGACCTGTGCTTCTATACTGTAAAGTTCAAGTGTAACAGAGTATCATACTCTAAAAGCTTTCCACAAGCATATATGCATAACTATTACTTTAAGCCTTGAGTTAACTATTAACATTTAGCCTCGGGACGCTTGTATTGATACTTTAAAATCCATTTCTGCAGCTGTCATCTGAAATAAGGAAAAAAGCTGTGGAATTCCTCTCTTCTTGTCTTTCATTCATCCGTGCCACCATACATGTCAGCTAGTTTCATGAAGCGGGGACCCCAGTCTTTGAGGTAATCATAATCCTGGTCTCCATCACTGCTGGAGGAGTTGATGGAGCTGAGTGATCCTGCAGTAGAGCTGTTACCCTCGTAGTCAAACACTAGCAGTGAGTCGTGCGGTGGAGCAGTAGGATCATTATCAGCAGCCCTTAGACCCTGCAAAGACAATGTACAAAGTACCAGTTAACTTTTCCATCCTGGAGGCTGCCCCTTATATGCTGGGAATGCTACAGGATTCAATCCAAAGGAAGAAATGTCCTGATTCTTTATATGAAGCAAATATTTGTGTGGTTTTGAAAACCTGAGATCGATCCGGCTAATTATAGACCTATTGGCCTATTAAATTTTGATCAAGAAGTATTGACTAAAATATTGCCTTCCAGGTTAGCACAACATCTATATATATATATATATGCAGATGATCTTTTACTGTGTGTCATGGATCCTGTGGTTTCTGACCCTAAAATTTTTGATTACATTGACACTTTTAGTAATCTTTCAGGATACTCAATAAATTGAAGTAAAAGTCAAGTCACCTTTATTTATATAGCGCTTTTTACAATGCAGATTGTGTCAAAGCAGCTTTACATTGATAACTATTAGCGTAGATGCCATTCTTTTTCTGATGTAACGAGTACATCTGGTGTTATAGAAAGTGTTCCCGGTTCTGGCTGACCTATTTTATGCAGCCTAATAATCCTTTAACGGATTTGAAAATATAAATTGATAATGTGTTATGTGTATGCCAGGTTAAAGAGATACGTTTTTAGTCTAGATTTAAACTGACAGAGTGTGTCTGCATCCCGAACAATGCTAGGAAGATTGTTCCAGAGTTTAGGTGCCAAATAGGAGAAGGATCTACCGCCTGCGGTTGATTTTGATATTCTAGGTATTATCAGCTGGCCTGAATTCTGAGATCGCAATAAACGTGAAGGACTATAATGCATTAAGAGCTCGCTTAGGTACTGGGGAGCTAAACCATTTAGTGCTTTGTAAGTAATTAGCAAGATTTTAAAATCTATACGATGTTTAACAGGAAGCCAATGCAGTGATGACAGAACTGGGCTAATATGGTCATACTTCCTAGTTCTAGTAAGAACTCTAGCTGCTGCATTTTGTACGAGCTGTAGTTTATTTATCAAGCGGGAGGAACAACCACCCAGTAGAGCGTTACAGTAATCTAGCCTTGAGGTCATGAACGCATGAACTAACTGTTCTGCATTTTTCATTGAGAGCATATGTCGTAGTTTAGATATATTTTTAAGATGGAAGAATGCGGTTTTACAGATGCTAGTAACATGGCCTTCAAATGAAAGATTGGTATCAAAGAGCACACCCAGGTTCCTAACTGACGACGAAGACTTAACAGAGCAGCCATCAAGTGTTAGACAGTATTCTAGGTTATTGCGTGAAGAAGTTTTTGGTCCAAAAATTAGAATCTCTGTTTTTTCTGAATTTAGTAGTAGGAAATTACTGGTCATCCAGTTTTTTATATCAGCTATACATTCTGTTAATTTAGCGAATTGGTAAGTTTCGTCAGGGCGCGAAGTGAATAAAGTGAATTTATGTCCCTAACGAATAACCTTTTTGAACAGTATACCATTTAAAATAGTGGAGGATCACTTTACATATCTTGGCCTGGAAATTCCAAAGAACTCTATACATTTGTTTAAATTACTTTTTTTTGACATCATTAACAAACTCACTAATTGGCCATGTGAATGTAATAAAGATGATTACTCTCCATAATTTTCTATATCTCTTTCAAAATTAACAATTTCTTTAAAAAAGGTTTCAGCTAAATAAACAACTTGATTCAGTTATTCTTTCATTTGTACGGAACTATAAAACACCTGCAAAAATTGTGAAGGCTATTTTTAAGCATTATTATTGGGCAGCAAATGCCAAGCCTCCTACTTTCTGGCAAAGGGACATCCTGGATGACATGCTACCTGAGATTTCTCCTCTATGGGTTCGTGTAGAGGCTATGTCAGTGCCAGAGTCCTCTCTCTCAACTTCTTTTTTTTTTTTACAGAATGTAAATCTATCAGTAATTTAGTAAGTGTTGAGAAATTCTTTGAGGGTTTTGAATCAGATAAATAAATTATATAAATTACCAAAAGTCCCAATTAATACATCAATATCATGCAATCCTTCATTTGAGTCTTCTCAGATTGATGTAGCTTTTTCAGGATAAAGGAGAAAACGTTTATGCTGTATAGGAGATCTCTGTATTGAGGATAAATTTCGCAAAAACTTTCTCGCAACTTAAAAATAAGTTTGCACTCCATCAGTCTCACTTCCTCCATTATTTACAAATGGGAAATTATGTAAAGAAAAATATTAGTTTATAAATAAACCTGACAATTATATTATCCATGATCTTTTATCTTATAATCCTGAAACCAGACATATGGTATTTTGTTGTGCTTGTCCTCACTAAGATAGCAAAACAAACGTGTGTGTGTGTGTGTGTGTGTGTGTGTGTGACATATCAGGACACAAATTGTGACAGAGGGTGACTTATGAGGACATTACCCCATGTCCCCATTTTTCAAAAGGCTTATAAATCATACAGAATGAGTTTTTTTTTTTGAGAAAGTAAAAATATGCAGTTTGCTGTGATGGGTAGGGTTGGTGTAGGGCAAAACAAAATATGGTTTGTAAAGTATAAAAACCATTACGCCTATGGAATGTACCCACAATTCACAAAAACAAATGTGTGTGTGCGTGCGTTTTTGTGACATATCAGGACACAAATGTGTATAATGACATGGGTATGACATAGGTATTACAAGGAGAGGGTGACTTATGAGGACATTACCCATGTCCCCACTTTTCAAAAGGCTTATAAATCACACAGAATGAGTTTTTGTGAGAAAGTAAAAGTGTGCACAGTTTCCTGTGATGGTTAGGTTTAGGGGTAGGGGTAGTGTAGGGGGAGAGAAAATACAGTTTGTACAGTATAAAAACCATTACGCCTATGGAATGTCCCCACAATTCACAAAAACGAACGTGTGTGTGTGTGTGTGTGTGTGTGTGTGTGTGTGAGAGAGAGAGAGAGAGAGAGAGAGAGAGAGAATGAGTGTAGAAAAGATCTGTGTAAAAATTCTATTTGCAATGTGTAACAGGAAAGACAAATTATAACAAAGTATGCCAGTCATTTATTAATGTTAATGAGAAGCACAAAAACAACTTTTTATTTCAGTTAAAAAGTTAAAAAGGCTAATTTATGTTTCTTTTCATTGTGTTATATTTTTAAGTTAAGTAGTATGTTTGGTGTGTTGCGGAGCTGGTACCGTGGGCCGCTCTGTGCCATAAAGTCCAGGGCCACTTTTTAGTCCCAGTCCACCTCTGGTTGTAGACATTTGTAATGACACGTTTGTATAATAGGAAAGACTGTTAATAGTTTATTAATGTCCTGACTAGCAACACCCTCTTAATAAAACACAAAACAAGCCCAACAAATTTACTAAAGAACACATCATACAGACACTTCTTTAATGGTATTTGATCTGTAGATTTAATAGATTAACCTTTCAAGAAAACATTTTCAATTGGTTTGTAAAGTGTTTTTATGCCTGTTTGGGTGGTTTCTGAGTTCTGAGTTTCTGAGTACACTGTTTTGATCAGCAGGTGTCGCCAGTGCATGGTGTTTCGAGCACTTCAAAAGAGTGAATCATTTTGCAAATCAATTGGTTCAACTGATTCAGTTTTGAAATGCTTTGTTTCTCACATCACTAGCTGTCTCCAGTCGCATCCATATGTAAAGTATGTAAGCTTATTTAATCCATTATACATTCAACATTTACCTGCCCATAGACCCTCGCCTCAAAAAATCAGGACAGAAGTGTTTGAAAGTGGACAAAAGAAACGGAT
Organism: Anabarilius grahami; assembly: GCA_003731715.1. Taxonomy (NCBI): domain Eukaryota; kingdom Metazoa; phylum Chordata; class Actinopteri; order Cypriniformes; family Xenocyprididae; genus Anabarilius; species Anabarilius grahami. The sequence goes on along the minus strand of RJVU01005555.1, from coordinate 424,142 downwards.
TAAAACACCAGGTGTGAACAGGAATGTGTCTCCCTCTCTACTTGTGGTCTGATGCAGAACACTTAAAGGGGTGGTTCAGTGTTTTTTTCTAGGCTTGACTGTGTTTTTGGGGCACAGTTTAACATGTCTTTATGCTTCGTTTTTTTGAAAACACTGTATTTTTCATATATTTTACCTTTATTCTACACCTCTGTTTCCACTGTCATATGAACGGCTTGTTTGACTTCCTGCTTCTATGAAGCCACTCCCTCCGAAATACGCAATGTGCTCAGATTGGTTAGCAGGTTGGTAACTGGCCCAGTGTATCGTGATTCGCTGAAGCGTCAGGAAACGCCGCGCCCCTTACCATCCGTTGCTTCAGTAAAAATGTAAATAATGGCGTCTATATTGCTGTATCAAATTGAGCCCAAATTAGACCCAGATGAAGCTGCAATCGCTGCTTTTAAAGGACGTTTCTGAATGTTATTTCATTTTTTTTATTTGTGTCAGTGTTTAGATATTCTGTCCCTGCTGTTTGTTAGCTTTCAATATACAGTTTTATCCTGATTAAAGTTTTTCTGTAGCCGAATACATGACTGAGTAGTCGCATTTTTGTAAAGGTAGCATTTCATTTATAGCACGAACAACTGTTTGTCTATGAACATAGAAGTTTGTTGGCATTTGTTGGAGAAGTATGCACTATAATACAGTTAACTGGCTAGCAAAAACGAGTTGCTCTTTGTATATGTCCTTGATGCTACCAAAAATAGCAACAGAACTATACGTTTAAAAGACATGTACAAACAATAAAACGTACTAATGCTGTGTTCACACCAAACGCGAATAGAGCGTCTGGCGCGAATGATTTCAATGTTAAGTCAATGTAAAGACGCGTTTACGCGCGTCTGGAGGTCTCGCGGCGCGAATGAGGCGTTTAGCGCGGCGCGGAAGACGCGAATTCGCCTCATTCGCGCGTCTAGTTCGCGCGAATGACGCGAATTGAGCGTTACGCGCGAATGGTGCTTTTTGTGCATTTACGCGTTTGACGCGAATTCGCGTCTGACGCCCGAGTTGAAAAATTTGAACTTTGGCGTAAATTCGCGCCGCGTTAACCAATCAGGAGCCTGCTTTCAGCTGTGGCGGCAGGCCCGCCCGGAGTCACTCATTCAAAATGGAGAAACGACTGATATTATCAGAGCAGTCACCCAGAGATTTATATTATCAGAGCAGTCACCCAGAGATTTATGACAAGTTCATACTTCTATAGAGACAGGAATACAAAGGACCTCGCTTGGAAGAGTGTCGGTGAGGAGATTGGGCAACCTGGTAAGTTGTAAATACACATTTCACTTTTGAGACACTACACAAGTACGGCGACGCTGACCCCTACGCCGCTGTTCTGCTCTTCAGAGCAAATACAAAGCGGTAGCTCTCTCGATGAACGCACGATCAACATCAGCCATCTTGCAAACAGACAACCGCCTAGCACCCCTCCCACAAGAAGCGGATTTCGCTTCAAACGCTTGTTTTTTACGCGCGTCTATTTCGCTCTAGACGCGCGAATGCATTCAAAATGTTCAAGCGGCAAACTAGACGCGGTAGACGCGAATTTGACGCTTTATTCGCGTTTGGTGTGAACGCAGCATTACAGTTTGAAGCCAATAAACGGCAGCTTCTGCTTTTAAAGTGGGAACTGCTCCATCTTTCAGTAAAAGCCTTTGTGCAAATCCAGCATTAAACTCGTGTAGATTCTGGAAGCTGTCTTCAGCGCCGCATCCAGTGTAGAAAATATCACAAATTATAATGGGTTCTATTATCTTTTGACATGTTGCGCCGCTTGCGTCCGGTGTACACAACTCTTCCGCTTCCACATGCTGCGTGACATGGCAACTTTGTTGCATGTTCCCGGGGGCGTGTTTTGCAGGGTTTATGATGTCACCAACCCGGGAAGAAGCTCGTTGTAGTCCAAACCGGTTGTTTTTGTAGGCATTAAACTGCCATAACTTTAAAAGACAATATCTCCGTTTGCAATGAACTTTCGGCGCTGTAACTTTGCAGATACTGTTTATGCTCAAGCAGCAACATTACACACTAACTGAAGTTAAAAAAGTGAAATCGCATTGAACCACCCCTTTAATCTTAACACCAGCTGTAAACATCTCTTTGTATGTTTTGATTTTACTTAATTCAGAATACTAGCTATAAAAGTGTATTAAGAATGTAATGTTTGTCCACATATATTATAAGAGCTGTATGGAGACTCGTCATGATAGTAAACCTAAATGCCATTTTTAGTTTTCAGTTCCTTTCTGGGTGCACTGAAGAACTGGTTGATGTAAATCTGAATTATAAAAGTTTTAGAATCAATAATTGCTGTGAAACAGTGAAAATCTTGATGTGTGTTTGTTGATGAAATTGTTCTACTGTTAACCAGTACTGTAATGATGGGTCAGTAGACAGTGGATCCATTTGCAGCTTTATTAAAAGCAACAATAAACAGACAAGGGCAAGACAATACCGTGTACTGGGACAGGCAAAGGTCGGGGCTGGCGGCAGAGAATCAGAGTCGGGTCACAGGCAGAGATCGAGACAGGCGGCAAACAATCACAGAGTCAGAGAACAGGCACTAGTCAAGGCAGGCGGCGGAGGTTCAGCAGAGGTAATCAGTCCAGGTAATAACAGAGAATCAATCCACAAAGAAACGTTTAGAAATGATCACTTACAGCAAATCAAGACTTCGCGAAGATGTGTGTTTGTGAAGGTCTTAAATAGTGTGAGCATGATATGGTGCAGGTGCAGGTGTAATAAATCCCAGGAATGCGGGCCTATGGGAAATGGAGTCCAGATGGGTACATGTCAGTATTCGGGTGATGGCTCCCTCCGGTGGTCCGGAGGATACACTGGGGAAGCTGTATTCGTGACAGAGCCCCCACCCTGTGAGCGGCTCCAGATGCGAGGAGGCGGACGCCGAGGTCTTCCACGAGGTCGTGGGGCCGGTCTCTCCGGATGCGTCCGATGGAATTCCTCCATAAGATTGGGGTCCAGAATGTCGTTCGCATTGACCCAGGATCGCTCCTCCGGACCGTACCCCTCCCAGTCAACCAGATACTGAAGCCTCGGACCCGGGCGCCTGGAATCGAGCAACTCTCGAACATGGTAAGCCTCCTCGCCCTCGATCATCAGTGGTGGGGGACGTGGACCCTCAGCTCCCTCCGGTTCCCCTCTCGGACCCCCGGAGGGTTTCAGTAACGAAACATGGAAAGTGGAAGAGACACGATAATTAGCAGGCAGGTCTAAACGAAAGGATACTGGGGTAATTTGTTTTAGAATTTGGGACTGAGTTTTCTGCAGGGAAGTCTCAACCGAAGGTCTCGAGTGGACAGCCAGACCCATTGTCCTACGGTGTACTGAGGTTGTGGTCGCCGGTGTCGATTGGCTTGTGCTTCCTGTCTCCTGACCGCACGCTGGAGATGATGGTGAGCTAAGTCCCAGGTTTCCTCACTCCTCTGCATCCATGCACTGACCGCAGGTAGTTCTGAGGGTTCACCAGACCAGGGGAACAGTGGTGGTTGGTAGCCCAGGACGCACTGGAACGGGGTAATGCCAGTAGATGGTTGGTTTTCGTAATGAGTTCTGTGCATATTCTGCCCACATGAGAACGGCTCCACTCCGTTTGCTGGCGCTGGCAGTAGGTTCGGAGGAATCGAGTGAGTTCTTGATTTAAACGTTCTGTTTGTCCATTAGATTCGGGGTGTTAGCCTGATGTGAGACTGATATTTACATTTAGGTTCTTGAAGAAGGCAGCCCAGACTCTGGAAGTGAATTGAGGTCCCCTGTCAGACACAATATCCTCAGGTAAGCCATAAAGCCGGAACACATAATTACACAATAGTTCAGCAGTCTCGAAGGCAGTGGGCAGTTTGGGGAGAGGAATCAGGCGGCAGGCCTTGGAGAAACGATCGACTACGGTGAGGATGGTGGTGTTGCCCTGAGAGGGCGGTAAATCAGTGACAAAGTCTATGGTGATGTGGGACCAGGGGCGTTGAGGAATGGGCAGAGGTTGCAGTAATCCAGCAGGTGACTGGTGAGATGGTTTGGATGTTTGACAGGCTGTACAGTGATGGATGAATTGTGTGACGTCTTGTGGCATAGTTTCCCACCAGAAGCAGTGATACCGGGATGACCAGAGCTGGGTGAGTCATGTACGTGATGGAGAACCCTTTCTTTCAGATGTGCTGGGACGTAGGTGCGATTGGGTGGACAGGTGACAGGTGGCGCTGTTTGCTCATTGGCTTGTGTCAGTTCAGTCATGATATCCCATTGAACGGGTGCGAGAAGGAGTGATTCTGGGATGATGCGTTCTTCGGTCTTAGGTTGTTCGGTGTGCTCAGATTGGCGTGATAATGCGTCCGCTTTGGTGTTTTTCGAACCAGGCCTGTAGGTGACATTAAACTGGAACTGGGTGAAGAACATTGCCCACCGGGCTTGGCGTGGATTTAATCATTTGGCTGTGCGGAGGTACTCTAAGTTTTTGTGGTCAGTGAAAACGGTGAATGAGTTGTGCTCCCTCCAACCAGTGACGCCACTCTTCGAGGGCAGCCTTCATGGCCAATAGCTCTCGGTCCCCCACGTCATAGTTCCGTTCAGCAGCGGATAGCTTACGAGAGTAGAAAGCGCATGGGTACATTTTCTCGGGGCTGCCCTGGCGTTGAGATAAAATAGCGCCTATGCCAGTATTGGAAGCGTCCACCTCCACAATGAACGGACATTCGGGATCCGGGTGGCGGAGAATGGGTGCTGACGTGAAGCGGTTCTTGAGTTCTTGGAATGCTTGATTTGCCTCTTCGGACCAGTGAAGATGAGAGGATGAACGCTTAGTCATGGACGTCAGTGGAGTGGCTACACAACTGAAGTTCCGAATAAACCGTCTATAGAAATTGGCAAAACCTAGAAATCGCTGTAACTCCTTCAATGTGCATGGTTTGGGCCACTCCAGCACCGCCCTTAATTTACTGTCGTCCATGGTGACCTCGTCCCTACTGATGATGTACCCCAGAAAGGCGGTGGATGTTTGATGAAATTCACATTTTTCTGCCTTAGCATATAACTGATGCTCGATAAGTCTCTGCAGAACAGCTCTCACGTGTTGGATGTGTTAGTCAAAAGATTTGAATAGATCAGAATGTCATCTATGTATACTATGACCCAACGATTTAACATGTCTCTGAAAACGTCATTGATGTAAGATTGGAATACAGCTGGACTGTTGGACAGGCCGAACGGCATAACGAGGGTTTCATAGTGACCAGTGGTAGTGGAGAAGGCTGTTTTCCATTCGTCCCCCTCCCGAATGCGAATGAGATTCTAAGCACCAGAGGTAGGGGGTAGCGGAATTTTACAGTTATATCCTTCAAGCCTCTGTAATCAATGCAAGGTCTCAAACCTCCGTCCTTCTTCTTGACAAAAAAGAATCCGGCGGATGCTGGTGATGTGGACGGCCGGATGAACCCTTTAGCTAATTCCTCCTCGATGTAGGTTCTCATGGCAGCAGTTTCAGGCTGAGAGAGAGGGAAGATTCGACCCTTGGGAGGCACCGCTCTGGGTAATAGCTCAATTGAACAGTCACTGGAGCGATGAGGAGGAAGTTCGGTGGGTTTCTGTTTGCTAAAGGCCACTGCGAGATCGGTGTATTCGGCGGGAATGTTCAGTTCCTCAGGGGTCTCTGCATGGAGTTTTACCGATCGGAGCGGCAGTGGTATTACCGGCTGCAGGCAGTGGTTGTGGCAGTGACTGTCCCATTGGAGTATTTCTCCCTCCTTCCATGATACGTGCGGGTTGTGCGAGCGAAGCCAGGGCAGACCAAGGATGATAGGGTTATGGGGTGAGTGAATGACATAGAAGTTGATGATTTCGTGATGAAGGATGCCGATTTGAAGTTTGAGTTCAGACGTGATATGTGCTATTTTCCCTCCTCCGATTGGTTTTCCATCTAGCGCCTCCACTGTCAATGAAGAATGGCAGTCGATTAGTGCCATGTTGTGTTCTTTGATGAAAGTGTCAGACATAAAATTCCCAGCTGCCCCAGAGTCCAGAAGCGCGTGTGTGGAGATGGACTGTTCATTAACGGAGAGTTGGATGGGAATTTTGAGGCAGTTAGATGAATAATTGTGTTGCTGGAGAGGACTCACCGCTTTGGAACTCGTGGACGCCGGACGAATCGGGCAGTTGACCTTGATATGACCAGTTTGACCGCAGTAGAAGCACAGATGCATTTGGCGTCTTCTTTCCCTCTCCTCAGGCTTGAGGGGAGTGTAGCCGAGTTGCATGGGTTCAGGGACCGGGCTGCTGAGGATGATTGCCCGAGTGGGCCGCCGAATGCGTAGAAGATTGTCAATGTGAATGGCGAGTTCAATGAAAGAGTTTAGCGAGCTGCCCTCGTCTCGACATGCGAGTTCAGCTTGTAAATCCATAGACAAACCCCGACGGAACAACAACTTCAAAGTGTCCTCTATCCAGTTAGTTTGTGGTGCCAGTGTGCGAAATTGTAAAGCGTATTCTGCAGCCGTGGCTTTACCCAGAGTCAAGGAGAGTAGTTGGTCACCCGGGCTCAAGCCGCCCGCTGAGTGTTCAAACACTTCTCTGAATCGTTGTAGAAAGTTAGCGAATGAGGGGAACACCGAGCCGTCGTCCTGCCAGACGGCGGTGGCCCAATCCAGCGCCTTGCCAGTCAATAAGGAACAGACAAAGGAAATATGACTGGTATCCGTGGAATACAAGGAGGGTTGTTGATTCACATATAGCGAACATTGAAGGAGGAAGCCCTTGCATTTAGTTGGCGTTCCATCGAACTTCTCCGGGAGAGCCAGACGTGGATTCATGGGTGGTGGACTGGCGAGTGTGGGTGTGGCAGGAACAACAGGAGGTGGCATGGGAGCCTCGGCGGGATTGAGGCGTAGGCCCTGTAGAGTTTTAACCAGCTCCACCGTGAGTGAGGTGAGGCGCGTGAGCTGGTGGTGGTGCATGGCTAGTTGGCTGGCTTGAGCTGATAACTCCGTGGAGATCTGGGCCAAAGCTGCTGGATCGCTGAGTGGCGAAGTCTTCTGTAATGATGGGTCAGTAGACAGTGGATCCATTTGCAGCTTTATTAAAAGCAACAATAAACAGACAAGAGCAAGACAATACCGTGTACAGGGACAGGCAAAGGTCGGGGCTGGTGGCAGAGAATCAGTCGGGTCACAGGCAGAGATCGAGACAGGCGGCAAACAATCACAGAGTCAGAGAACAGGCACTAGTCAAGGCAGGCGGCGGAGGTTCAGCAGAGGTAATCAGTCCAGGTAATAACAGAGAATCAATCCACAGAGAATCAATCCACAGAGAATCAATCCACAGAGAATCAATCCACAGAGAATCAATCCACAGAGAATCAATCCACAGAGAAACGCTCAGAAATGATCACTTACAGCAAATCAAGACTTCACGAAGATGTGTGTGTGTGAAGGTCTTAAATAGTGTGAGCGTGATATGGTGCAGGTGCAGGTGTAATCAATCCCAGGAATGTGGGCCTATGGGAAATGGAGTCCAGATGGGTGCATGTCAGTATTTGGGTGATGGCTCCCTCCGGTGGTCCGGATGATGCACCGGGGAAGCTTTATTCATGACAAGTACATTAAGGTTTTTTTATTTAAGATTTGTACTGTAATTCAAATTTTTCACTTGTACAGTATCTTTACAAACTTCCAAAATAAAATGGTTAATTTACAATCTTGAGCATATTTTAACGCTATATTGAATGTTTTTGGTTTGTAACCTAGGAAAATGTAGTTTTTAGTGCTGTTGCTAAAATTACACGACGGCACCACTTTGTAATACATTTTTTAATAAATTCCATTCACAAATTAAATATTTAACCTTTTTTTTAACTATTTCTATGTCTAGTTATGAGAAAAAGTTTACGTGTCTTAATTTTGAACATGCTGTTAGATCGGATGGAGTCCCCACATCAGAAATATTAGATCTGACTCCAGATCCTATCAAGATTTTTTTCTGGTGTCAAAAAGTAGTAAAACCTTTTCTGGTTCCCAAAACTCTTAGTCAAACTCTCAGACTGATAGACTGTTGAGAAAGCCAGGGAAGAGCAGAAGCAGGTGTTACGTGTAGTGGTGTTGAAGAGATGAAGCGTATACGGAGATCCACAAATAAGGGTATTTAATAACAATCGAAGGAGAAACACACATTACACACATAGATTAACATTTATTTTGATGTATTTTCTCATGTTATCATCCCCATGTATTGCAGAGCTTATGATTTCATAACCAATGTTCTGCTTATTTAAATTTGTTACTCTGTGGCTTTTTGACAAAAAGAGTGTCTTTTTGTGTTTTCTCTCTGTTTTTTCAAGTTTTGTTGCAAGTTACAAGGGCTTATAGGCAGGGCTGGAAATGGCTGAGATTCACTGGGGGGACTCTATATGCAAAGTTTTTTTTTTTTTTTTTACTTTCAATGACTTTTCAGATGTATTTAAGTATAAAATATTATATAATTATATAATAAGCTAACATTAAACAGGCCTATTTCATGTTTCCTCCAAACGATATTTTCTTAATTATCAAGCAGGCACATGAAAGGTCAATGAACAACATTTATGAATTGTGTGTGGCACAAAAATGTTCATTCAACAGAATCTCTGCTTGGAGAAAATTACCTGTTTGATTTTGGTCAAATTAAAGATACATTGTCTAGGAATTTGCATATGTAATGCATACCGAATTGAACAGGTCACAAACATTTTAAATACATTTGTCCTCAGGTTAAGAAAACTGAATGTTTTGGATGGCTACCTCTCAGTTTAGTATATATATACTTTGAAAATCACACATTTTAAAGGGGAATCCAGTTTTAATGCAAAATGTAAGTTGCTGCAATCTATTTACAAAAACCATTAATTATTTTGAATGAATTATTATTATTTTTTTTAAATCGGTTTGAATAAATGATTCAATGACTCAATTATGAAGATGTCACTTGTTTCATAGATGAATCAACGATTTTGAACAATTCTTTGTAATGAATGATTCAATGACGACATACATTTTTAACAATAATTTGTTGCCACCTACTGGTGTAACGATGTAATTGACGCAATCTTTATTTGAAGTATCAAGTTACTTTTAAAGGGTGATTTACTCTATTTTGTTCATTTCCGTTTGGGATGGGGGACTGGTTGCCTTCCTTGGTTGGGAGGAGTTTGGGTTTGCTCCCTCGTGAGGTTTATTTATTTGTTTGTTGCTTTATTTTTGCAAAATAGTCCACACATGCAAAGTTGGTTGATAACACAACTGCAATAAAGTAACAGCCTACAGTTAACAATTAACAGCCTATAGGGGCAGTCGGGGCCTAATGGATAGAGAGTCGGACTTGTAACCCAAAGGTCATGGGTTCGAGTCTCAGGTCCGGCAGGGATTGTCGGTGAGGGGAGTGAATGTCCAGCGCTCTCCCCACCTTCAATACTACGACTGAGGTGAGACCCTTGAGCAATGCACCGTACCCCCAACTGCTCCCCGGGCGCCACAGCAATGGCTGCCCACTGCTCCGGGTGTGTGTTCACGGTGTGTGTGTTCACTGCTGTGTGTGTGCACTTGGATGGGTTAAATGCAGAGCACAAATTCCGAGTATGGGTCACCATACTTGGCCACGTGTCACTTCACTTCACTTCACTTCACTTCACTTCACTTCACTTCACTTCACAATTACTTGTTTACAAAGTGCCATGGTAAGTCAAACTATCTTTACTTAAAATGCTCTTATACTGAACATGTTAATTCTTGGAATACAGGCAGGTTTTTCCTATTGGGCATATCTGTCATATTAACAGAACACATTTTACACATGAGGAAAACTAATGTTTAGTCAATAATTCAAGAAGATCTATGATTCTAGCTTGTACTTGGCCTTATGATTCTTGTAATTGTTTAACCATAGCATACAATAAGGATATATTTAAAGCTAGATCATTGATGGCTAGATGATCAATGTAAAAATTTTTTCCCTCTTTTTTAAATCTATTCACTTAATAGATTATTATAAATTCTTTAACAATTTAGTTAAAATGTACCACAATACAATAGAACGTGATAAATTCCAGGAAAGGTGGTCATGAGAAGTTTAAAAAGCTTGCAAGATCATCATCATGTTTTCCCCTCTTTTCATCAGTCTTTTTAGTGGCTGTCTTAGATCATGTTTGACTTTCTCCATAGCGTTTTACTACATTCTCAAAAGAATTCAAATGGGTTTCACATTTTATCCAATTATATTCCGATTTATACAATTAATTAACAGCCCGATTCTATGTTTCGGTGTGGTTAGAGTACCGGCAACATGGGAGAAGTGCCGGTAGGCCTACGCAAGACAAAGTGTGGGTACGCTACAGATTAAAATAGAGAAGGGCCGGTGCGTACCAGCCCACTTCGAGCACTGAATAAGATCGCGTGGAAGCAAGTATGTCAGTAACTTCCCTGAGGATGGCGCTCCGCCTGTAGTCCTGGGTGACTTCAGCGTCCATATGGACAAACCTCAAGCGACTGACTTCCTGGCTCTTCTGGCCTCGTTTGACCTTACAAGAGGAAACCACTGCAGTGCAAACAGCCAGACCTCCTCCTAACCTGTAAGCGTATCACTGACAAACCTAGACAAGATGTGACAAGATGATTAACAGACTGTGTTTGTTCCTCTTGATCGGCAGAGTCGTCCTGCTCAGTGGGAGTGAGAGAGATGACAGACAGAGAAGAGAGGAGGTTGAAGGACAACAGGGAAAGGGAAAAGAAAGGGGACAGAGAGAAGAGATGAGAGAAGCTCTCCTTTCACTCTTTCATCTAATTTTTTTTTTCCATTCTGTCAGTTTCTCATCTTCCTTCAGACATTGTTTCCAACCCCTAAGGTGAGGAAGGTTATCAAATATTAATAACACTACACTTTTGCCTTTGTCAGTTTATACACTGTTTGACAAAACCAGAGACCAAAAGAGGACGGCCATGTTCACACCTGTGCTTTAATACTCAGAGCAGCAAATCCTTCACTCCTTTTTCACCATTAAGTCAAGTTGTGCTATCCGAATTGTGTTGCACAATGATGAATAATTTGCTACATATTTCTCTTTAAACTCTGAGTATTTCTTTTGATCAAGCTTTGATGGAACATAAAACTATTAGATACACTTTTTTTCAGGTAATCAAGAGCCCATTGATTGTGATTGACAATGTTCAATTCAGATTTTCATACATTAACAGCCACTATCTGGATCAGGCAGCATTAAAGTAATTGTTCTAATGATAGAAGGTCTCCTTACTGTGACATGTTTGTTAATTAATTTCAAAAAGTACACAAAGCAGGCAATTACTCTCTACAGTAGTGTGGTTTATAGAGACTTTTTATTTCTTTCCTGAACTATGACTCTATGACTCCATTTCTGCTCTCCCAAATGGAACAAGACTCTCATAAAACATGTAAATATAACTGCAAGCGCATGAGCCGATAACCACATTAATTTACTTCTTTGCGTCTAATATATCCTCCTGGGACCCAAGCATAGACTTTTGTCCACTGTAGTGGATGTTATATATGAACAGTTAAATCTGGATGTCCTGTAAAGAGCAGGAATAAATGAAGAGGAAGGATGAAGAGTGGTGAGAAAAAGACGAGAGATGATGGAGAGTGGAACGAGAGGTTGTGAGAAAAGAGACAGACTGATATGAGAGAGTTCAGTATACACACACTGACACAATTTGCTCTCTACAACACAGTCATTATTACACTCAAATCATGACAATGAGTTCAGAACACAAAGTGCTGTAAGATTGCATATTTAGAGCAATGACATGAATTTAGGGCAGGTCCAAAAGCTTACATACACTGAAAAAAATCCCTCTACCACGGATACAAAATGAAATAAATCTGTCAGTTTAAAAAAAAAAAAATTATTATATTGTACACTAGAAAAAAAACATACATGTTTATGATAGAGTGAGAGGAATTTGGTCTTCTAACAGCACAAGATTCTTCATTCTTCAGATTCCCAGCGCGTCTTCAGTCACATGACCTCCCAGCAGGATGTTCCCGTCTCTCACACACACAACTAAGACAGGCCGTCCGCTGAAACACACACACCTCCAAACTCAATCACCACTGTACAAGAACATGTACAGCACTAACTCACACAGAATGTTTGTTTGTAAATGTTTTTAAAGTACTTCAGCTGCTGTTTTCTGTCAACAGCAAGCACTGAATGCTGAATGAATAAATTAATGAATGAATGTTGTCTCACGTTTCTCAGAGCGGATCCATGACGCCGCCTTCATGGCCACAAACTAATCTACATGCGTATAACTAGATCAGAACCAGAACAGTGGCCCACACGGACCCGTCCACCTGGAAAAAAAAAACACACATCACACACACACACTGAACCAATCATGATGTATCTGAGGATATGACATCATATGCCCCACCTGTGCTGGCCTGTGATTTGTCACCTTGTCCTTTGTCTTCCCAAACATGTCAGCCAGCGTGGCGTTCAGCGTTCAGCATCCTGAGGCCTTCTGAAGAGAGCAGCTGGAGCAAAAGGTCTGTCTGGTGCGCGGATTCTGCTGAAACACACCCAGAGTTTATGCAGAAGGAAGCTGGATACATAAAGCTTGTTGATCACATGCAGGCATTCTGAAGGGGTCGTATTTGTCAGAGAAGACAATGACATCAGGCACGGGATAAACTCACACACCCAGGACGCTGGACACGCGTAGAGCGGGAGCTTGAGGCTGTTGGCGGGGTCCTTTAAAATGTTGTTGTTTACCTGAGACAATTTTTTATTATTTACTTTAAAAAACTAAAATTGATTCAATTAATTGATTTGTGTTCAAAGTAACCAACTGGTTACTCTAAAGAATCGTTGGTGACAGCCATACAAACACACACACACACACACACACACACGTCACACACTCTCTCTCAGCTCTACAGTCTCAGAGCCTCTCTGGGACAGCAAGCCATTCAAACAATAGAGGAGTGTTAACAACGAGCGTATTAATGGGCCATTACAGTTCCAGCTCCAGCCTAAAGAGGCGCTGCTGAGTATGACCTTTAACACACACACACCTGGTCCCCACTTGGCCAAAAAAAAAAAAAAAAATCACCAGAGCATTTTTAACTTGATTTTAGCTGGATTTAAAGCATGACCAACAGGGGACACGCCCACACACAAATGGACGTCTCTCACACACACGCATATAAAGCTCTGGCTCACATGTGAAGGGATATCCAGGTTTCTTCTTGGCAGTCGAACACAGTTTCAGCAGATCTTGTTGAATCAAGTCTTCTTGAATCACCAGCATCTCTTGACTGCAGTACTGTATCCTATTTGAAACCCGGAGAACGAGACAGTCACAGCAACATTATTATTATTCATTAATATTATTATTATACCCTGCGCACACAAGTCATGTGCCTATTGCTGGGTCAGGATGGTCAACTAGTCAATGAGTGACACTAACTAGTGCTTTTACAGTTTTTCTCAATTGCTAACACACTTCATGAAACAATTCACCATTTTCTATTTTCTCACAACTATAAACACAATCTCGTAACTACACCAACTTGTACAAACACCAAACTTCCACGTCAAAATCAAATATTTCAGTCAAAAACGTATTTACTTCTGTCAAAATCAAACTTTGGCCTCAGATGACACACAAAACCTGCAAATACACAGACTACTGCACTGCCCAGTGAACACTAGTGAGATCAATTCATAACACTGAAACAAAAATACCTCTTATTGGGATTCAAGAATAATTTTGTCAGCTCAGTGTCTATTACAGTATACAACATAAATGAAAGAGTGCAGACAGACTAAAATGCAACAATGAGCTTTAGGACAAATTATTTTCATTTCACTACTGTAAAGTGATCTTACAGTAGATGAAAGTAGATGAAGTAGTTGCATTTTACAAGAAGTCAAAGTTCAAAAACCAAAGAACTAAATATGAAATGTGTATGCAACACAGTAGAGTATACTGTCATTTACAGTCATACATATATAAAGAAATAAATTTGCCATCCTCAGCACCTTCAGACAAATTTCACTACAGTATACAATTCTATAGCAGTTTCTTGGTCTTCTGACAAAAGACTTTCTCTACCTTTCTTAAGCAGTCATCTCTCAGTTCTGCAAAAATACAGCACATGAAAAAACCCCGACTACAAATAAATTTGACAATTACAAATTTGAGGGTGTACATGTGCTACAGTTTACTGGACACAGAAGAGTGAAATTTCTTGCATATGAAGTACTGTTTCTGTGTACTGTAATTATACTGTATGTGTAAGTAGTGTAAAACCCTGTCAATGATTCTAGGATGCAATTTCTAAAGCACAATCACCTGTGCTCCTGTTTAAATTATCCCGATATCCCGAGTTTCTGATTGGTGTGTCATAATTTTTGCTACTGAACGTTTACTGATGGATAAATGTGTGCTATTTGAGTTTACATACTGACTCTTGAGTTAATTATACTATGAGTTTGTGTTTTCTGAATGAGAACATGGTGAAACCACTGTAAAATAAGGGCATTTTTGTGTAGAGTTTTGCAGAAATCATTAAGAATCTGGAATGTGTGTGAAAAACAAGTGAAACGTGTTTATAGTTTTGAGAAATGTGTCTTTGTTTTGAGAATTGAATAAATGGTTTGGGAAATTGTCAAATGAATCAGTTATAGTGTGTTAGCAATCGAGAAACTAATATTTTAGCAGTTGTGCATTAAACACACATTTATTTCAATGAAAAACATAAGCAATGTCGTGTACATCTAATTGTACATCAAACTGAAGTAGAAACTGAAGTCAGATCAGATATTAACTGTTGCTATTTCACAGCCTTTTAAAGTCCTTTGTTACTTGTGGCTTAAATACAGTGACAAAGAAATTTACACCATCAGGTTTGTACACAGCAAGTGTTCGTGTGTTTAGGCTTCTTTCAGTTCAGAGCTTGTTCTCTGTTGTTCTTCAGAAAAACACATCAGTATGTTTCTTCTTCTTTTATTTGTAACTCTCACCTCGTCCGAACACCCAGAATTTCTACAGCTGTCTAATTTTCATTTTATTTAAAACATAGTGTTCCTGTGGCTCAGTGGTAGAGCATTGCGTTAGCAGCGCAAAAGGTTGTGGGTTCGATTCCCAGGGAACACATGTAAGGTAAAAAATGTTAGCCTGAATGCACTGTAAGTCGCTTTGGATAAAAGCGTCTGCTAAATGCATAAATGTAAATTTAATTTACAGTTTCAACATTGTGTTTTGTTTCTGGAATAACCCAGTATGTACTTTGTAGAATTAAGAAAATTGAGTTACATCCTATTCAGTGTTAGAAAGGCTGAGTGTGTAAAGTGTTTCTCTTCGGATGGGAATAAACAGTACAGTTCCTCAGAGACAAAGCAAAACATATGTCTCAAGAATTTCTTAACATATGTGAGCTGAGAAAACAATCTCATTGGCATCAATATCACTGCTTTAGATGCTGCAGAAGACAAATGGTCACAACATTGATCTATTTTTATATGTATATTAACCTCAAGTCTGCACAAGCAAACAGCTGTAAAGGGTGATGCTGCGGGTGAGACATTTTCCGGCGCTTATAAGGCCCGCTGGGCACTTGGGTAAAAGATTCTCACTTCCACCAAAAGCAGATTCATTGTCCTAAAGGAAAACATCAGAAATGTTGCTCCTTGTTGCTGCTGTAATTAAAGGCATCTTAATTTAACCCCTAGCTGAAGGACAAAGCCCATATGGAAACTTCACCCCATATCACATTATTACTCAGAGACCTGCAACAGTCTGTTACCATATAAAAGTGCATGTTAATTTCTAGTGTTAGGAATGCGCATGGTGATTTAGTATAAAGAGAAAGACAATGAAACTGACAAAAATGATGAACTTTGGACAAACAGCAACAAAAAAAATCAACAATTAAAAACAACCTAGAAGGACCAACAGATTAATTATTACCACAGCAGGATTTTTTTCGATGGCAGGGTTAGAAAGACATAAATCACCATCACCAATGGCCTCACGACTCTTAAAGGACAGAGAGAAAATCACATCAGACCTGTTCGTTTAGTTAAAGCTGCCAGTTCTGCCAACAGACTCTTGCAATTAAAAAACAACAGCCATGCAGAGAGCACTGCCTTCTTTGATATGACTTATTAATAAAAATGCTTGAGCTGCAAAAGCGCTGCAACTGAACACCAGAAGAACGCAGACGCTCCCCCACAGCTGCTCCAGCGTTAAACACCCTGTCCATACGCCATATAAGGAAAGCCTGATCTTATACTAACCTGCGTGATCTGTAGCGCTTCTTCACCGCGTCTTCTCTGCAGATCAAACAACACACTGCAAGACTCCTTGAGATTTCTTCTCCATTACTGAACTGTCACTCAAAGCAACAAAGTTCCCAGATGAGGACTGATCTGCATGTATTTTGTCACATTTCTGATATTTGGCTGTTGAGCACAAAACTGTAAAAGTATAAATCATCTGAACCGCTTTAGGCTTCTTATAATGTTAAACTCAAAGATTGGGGAAAAAAAATTAAAGAGAACATTCACAGTAAAGGCTCTATATTTAGATTGCCCTCACTGGCATGCCTTCTCACACCACAAACCATTTTAGTCAAAACAACTTGTTTAATATGGCTTATTTATAAATATGCTCAACTTGCAGATGCCTTGAAACCGTATACCAGAGCCACATGACAGCTCCTCCACGGCTTCACATTGGTGAAGTGCCAGCTGGATTAACTGACACCGTGAAGGAGCTCCGAAATCATGAACCAAATGCCAAGGGTATTCACGCTTGCCAAACCAAATCTATTAATCATGACACAACCTTGGATTCTCATCTGTGTGGACAGTGTGGAAGCATTTATTGGGCTGGCTGCACCGTGCTTGTCTTAAAGATTTCATTTATTGCCCTTTAGACAGGTGGAATTGACTTAGTTTGACTTAGATTCAATGTTATTGATTACTGAGCTTTTTCATCGCAAAGAAAAAATCAGTCTGTCCTGTTTATGTGATAAAATATTTGGTCACACTTTAGATTAGGGTTCAGTTTTCACTATTAGCTATGACTTTTGCCGGTAACACTTTATTTTAGGGTATTTTAACTAGTTGCTTATTAGCATGCATATTGCTAGAATATTGGCTGTTATTAGTACATATTAATGCCTTATTCTGCATGACCTTACTCTACATTTTTAATCCTACCCAATACCTAAACTTAACAACTACCTTACTAACTATTAATAAGCAGTAAATTAGGAGTTTATTGAGGGAAAAGTCGTAGTTAATAGTGAATACATGTTCCCTATTCTAAAGTGTTACCCTTTTGCCTCAGTAAACTCCTAATTACTGCTTATTAATAGTTAGTAAGGTAGTTGTTAAGTTTAGGTACTGGTTAGAATTAAGGGATGTAGAATATGGGGTAACACTTTATAATAACTCATGCTATGAATCGTTATTTAAGCATTAGTAAATAGTTAATTCATCATTTATAAAGCATTGTCCCTACATTTTTTTATTTTTTTTATTTTTTACTTTACTTTATTTATAAAGGGACCATGTACAATTTTTAACATAAATGTTTCCATTCCATGCATTTTACCAGATTTAGCTAAAAGCTACTTTTCACCCGTTAAAAGACATTTATAAATACAGCTGTAAATGCTTTATTCTTGATTTATAAGCATATCTATACTGTGTTTAATAATTTTATTTTTATACTTTATTAATGATCAATTTATCATTTCTAGATAAAGAATTACTTTATTTACAAACCATTTATTTAGGAGTTATCAGTGATTCATAAGATCATTTAGAAAGAGTAAGTAAATGATTAATAAACTATTTAAATGTACATTTATACATCTTCTATTTAGACAGTAATAGTTACTAATAGTGTAAAAAATGCTTTATTAACATGTATTCCTACTGTAATTCATGATTAATTTGGGTAATTATAAAACATTTAGTAGTTGTCAGTCAACTTTTTTTGTGAGCTCATCTAAATTGAGGACTATTTATGCCTCGTAAAGCTTTACAAAGGCACTGGTAAACCTTTATTTAGCAATGTTTACACTTTACATAAATGTATTATATCAGATTGCAAAGGCTTAATTTCATTTTACTGCACAGTTATGTTTTCTGGAGGTGTGCAGGATTTTTTATTTTCTATGACATTGCAGAGGTTTTTTTCATGTTATATCAAGTGTACAGTTGTACAGTTTCATTTTTTTGCATTTTTCATTGTTCTGTATCACTCTGTGTTGTGTTTGTTTCCTTGGCAACACTTTATATTAAGGTCTTTTAACTAGTTGCTTATTAGCATGCATATTACTAGAATATTGGCTATTTATTAGTACTTATTAAGCACATATTAATGCCTTATTCTGCATGACCTTTTTCTACATTCTCAATCCTACCCAGTACCTAAACTTAACAACTTACTAACTATTAATAAGCAGTAAATTAGGAGTTTATTGAGGGAAAGTCGTAGTTAATAGTTTATATGTGTCCCTATACTAAAGTTTTACAGTTTCCTTTTTCTGTTTAGAAGATAACTGAGCCTTTAAATCTCCTTTGTAAAGCTTTACGAGGCATAAATAGTCCTCACTTTAGATGAGCTCACAAAATAGTTAATCGACAACTACTAAATGTTTTGTAACTACCTGAATTAATCATGAATTACAGTAGGAATGTGTTAATAAAGCATTTATTAACACACTGTTAGTAACTATTACTATATATCTAAATAAGATGTATAAATGTACATTTAAATAGTTTATTAATCATTTACTTACACTTTTTAAATGATTGATAAATTGATCATTAATAAAGTATGAAAATACAATTATTAAACATTATAAATATGCTTATTAATCAAGAACAAAACATTTATAGCTGTATATATACTCTGCTTACTAATGTCTATTAATGTAGGGACAATGCATTATAAATGATGAATATGGTTGTGCAGAATAAGGCATTAATATGTGTTTTATAAGTACTAATAAACAGATAATATCCTATCAATATGCATGCTAATAAGCAACTAGTTAATAGTGAGAACTGGATCCTAAACTAAAGTGTTACCAAATATTTTTGTGATAAAGTAAAAGTGAGTTAATCCTTTAAAAATAAAAAGTGTATATATATACAGTATATATATATATGTATATAACATTTCATCGTATTGACATTTTCATCGTCCTTGCAAAGCAAAGACATTCATCTTAAAATTGATATAAAGGAATAAAGCAGTTCATATGTAAAACCCTCAATTCTATGACTTTCACAATGGAAAGAATCCACACTGACATAACTTACTGCTTTTAGACTTGGCACTTTTTTGGACCACTGATACTATGCATATCGAGTGCTAGAAAAAAAACTAAGATATTTCAAAGACTTCTCATCAATAAGTCTATAGGGTCTGTAACTGTATCTTAGGATAAAAATAACATAACAGTTTAACACAATCATATATAAGCAGTAAAACCCAACCCATTATAGCCAAATACAGTGCGGCAGCTCTTCTGGGACAACATCTTACTTATAAAAGCAGAAGTCTTGGACTCCCTAAAGACTGCCAACGATTGTGAAGGTAAGTGAGCCAAAACTCTACAGTGCCAAAACTACTATTAATTAATTTTTATTTTTTATTGCTGTTACATCAGGTTGACATTAAAAGAAATGTTTCATGTCCTTAAAAGAAAATAGGAAAATATAAGATTATATATGAACAGAAAACAATATATTCTAAATACTCTTTGTCCATGTATTTAACAGAATCCAGCAGAAATCTGTACATTGTTGGCCTTGAAAACAACAAAGTGAGCAGCTTGGATGTACACTTAATGATATACTGCATCATTAATGAAATTACTATGTGAATGCAAAAGAAAAATTCATACTGGAACACATTTTGTGAGAATTCAAGAAAAGATTGACACCTAAAATCTTGTCCCACTTAACATGTTTTAACAGAAAAGTCCAATCATGGGAGATGGTGAGATGGAGTGCTTCGGCCCGGCGGCAGTTTACCTCCGGAAGCCGGAAAGAGAGAGAATAGAGGCTCAGAACACCCCCTTTGATGCCAAAACGGCATTCTTCGTGACAGATGCAGACAAGATGTACCTGAAGGGTGTTCTTGTTAGTAGAGAAGGTGGCAAAGCTACTGTCAAAACTCACAGTGGGAAAGTAAGTATCATGGATAAAAACTATTTCATATGTTACTGTGTTTGAGTCTGCAGAGGTTAAAGATCATACAAATGTGTGTATGAAAAGTCTAATCTTTCTTGATCACCGATCAATGTTCATTACAGACTGTCACGGTAAAAGAAGATGAAATCTTCCCCATGAATCCTCCCAAGTTTGACAAAATTGAGGACATGGCCATGATGACCCACCTCAATGAGCCTGCTGTGCTGTTTAACCTCAAAGAGCGTTACGCAGCATGGATGATCTACGTAAGTCAAAGCAAATCATATCTTATTCTTTTATTCATGAGAGGGGGCAAAAGCCTTGGACTATCTATCTCTGTTTCAGACCTACTCAGGCTTGTTCTGCATCACTGTCAATCCCTACAAGTGGCTCCCAGTGTTTGATTCAGTCGTTGTGGCTGGATACAGAGGCAAAAAGAGGATTGAAGCCCCACCTCACATCTTCTCCATCTCCCACAACGCCTACCAGTTTATGCTCACTGGTAAGTGGATTCCAGAAGTGTCTCAAACAAGAGTTATGAAAAACTTTGATAAAACCCAACAACATTAATAATAATAATTAAATAAGTTCTTGAAAAAGAAGACTCATAATGTTTGTTAGTTAACAATTAAATAGATAGTAAACTATACCTTGCTGAGTTTTTTCAGCTGATGCTAATGGATTGTAAAGCTCAAGAATGCATTTATTTTGTAAGTGCTTCATAATGATCATTACTATGCATCCTTACATAATAAATGTTATCAAATCTCTTCTATAAAAATGAATGCAAATGAAATGTTAAGGTTAGCATATAGCCTATTAATATATTAATGCAAGAACAACAAAAAATGAATGATAAATTAACTGAAAATACTTTATAACACTTTATGCCTTCAAGTTAATATAAAGTACTGCCTATATTTGGAAACCCTGTTAACATTTCATGGTGTAATTTCAGATCGTGAGAACCAGTCTGTACTGATTACATGAGTAAAAAGTCTTCTGAAATAACCTGAAGCTTTTCGATTATAATGTAAATCCGTAGAAGATTTATGACCAAATCATGATCAATTGTGAACCTCCAGTGGAGAATCTGGTGAAAGACTGTGAACACAAAACGTGTCAAGTCAAGTCAAGTCAAATTTATTTATATAGCGCTTTTTACAATTGGTAATTGTTTCAAAGCAGCTTTACATATTAGAAGCACAGAAAAAAGATAAGTGGTTAAAAATAAGCTGTACAAGCAAGCGTGGTAATATGTAACATATACAAGATGGTGCTACATTAAGCCAATGTCGGCTGACTCCCAGGGGTGGAAAAAACCCCCTAGGAGAAAAACCCAGTGTGGTAACACTGGGAAAAAAGTCCTAGGAGGGAAAAAACCCCTTGGAAGATATATATAATATATGTAAATGGATATGGAGATCAAAATCTGAATTATACAGTTTTATTATAGGGATTAAAAGTAGATTATATATATAAATATATGTAAGCGGATACGGAGATTAAAAATCTGAATTATAGATGCAGCCAGAACTGGATCTGTAGGCCCATTGTCTCCTGGGCCACGTTGTAGTCAGGTCCAGGCACAGGTTCTCCATCTGATCTGGATACGGCCTGGGTCCAGCACCCGGCAAACCTCAGGATAAGCAGAGAGACTGATATTAGCGTAGATGCCATTCTTATTCTGATCTACAGGTATATCTAGTGTTATAGGAAATGTTCTCGGTTCCGGCCGACCTAATTATTGCAGCGTAACAATCCTTTAACGGATTTGAAAAAATGTTTATGTATTGATAATGTGTTATGTGTATGCAAGAGCAAAGAGATGTGTTTTTAGTCTAGATTTAAACTGACAGAGTGTGTCTGCTTCCCGAACAATGCTAGGAAGATTGTTCCAGAGTTTAGGTGCTAAATAGGAAAAGGATCTGCCGCCTTCGGTTGATTTTGATATTCTGGGTATTATCAACTGGCCTGAATTCTGAGATCGCAATAAACGTGAAGGACTATAATGCACCAAGAGCTCGCTTAGATATTGGGGAGCTAAACCATTTAGAGCTTTATAGGTAAGTAGCAAGATTTTAAAATCTATACGATGTTTAATAGGGAGCCAATGTAATGTTGACAGAACTGGGCTAATATGGTCATACTTTCTGGTTCTAGTAAGAACTCTAGCTGCCGCATTTTGGACCAACTGTAGTCTGTTTAAAAGCCGAGCAGAACAACCACCCAGTAGAGCGTTACAGTAATCTAGTCTTGAGGTCATGAATGCATGAACCAACTGTTCCGCATTTGTCATTGAGAGCATATGTCGTAATTTAGATATATTTTTTAGATGGAAGAAGGCGGTTTTACAGATACTAGAAACATGACTTTCAAATGAAAGATTGGTATCAAAGAGCACACCCAGGTTCCTAACTGAGGACGAAGATTTAATGGAGCACCCATCAAGTGTTAGAGAGTATTCAAGGTTTTTTCGTGAGGAAGTTTTTGGTCCAAAGATTAGGATATCAGTTTTTTCTGAATTTAATAATAAGAAATTTCTTGTCATCCAGTTTTTAATGTCAGCTATGCATTCTGTTAGTTTTGTGAATTTGTAGGTTTCGTCAGGGCGCGAGGAAATATAGAGCTGAGTATCGTCAGCGTAGCAGTGAAAACTAACACCATGCTTCCTAATTATCTCTCCTAAGGGCAGCATGTACAGAGTGAAAAGCAACGGTCCTAGTACTGAGCCTTGTGGTACTCCATATTGAACTTGTGATCGATACGACATCTCTTCATTAACTACTACAGACTGATAACGGTCAGATAAGTAAGATTTGAACCATGCCAAAGCAATTCCACTAACGCCAATATAGTTTTCAAGTCTTTTTAAAAGAATGTTGTGATCGATAGTGTCAAAAGCAGCACTGAGATCTAATAACACTAATAGAGAAATACAGCCACGATCGGATGATAAGAGTAGATCGTTTGTAACTCTAACGAGAGCAGTCTCAGTACTATGGTATGGTCTAAATCCTGACTGGAAATCCTCACAGATTCCATTTCTTTCTAAAAAGGAGCACAGTTGTGTTGAAACTGCCTTTTCTAGTATTTTTGACAGAAAAGGTAGATTCGAGATTGGCCTGTAATTTACTAAATCTCTCGGATCTAGTTGAGGTTTTTTAATAAGAGGTTTAATAATAGCCTGCTTAAAAGTTTTTGGCACGTATCCTAGTGTTAAAGATGAATTAATTATATCAAGAAGTGGACCTACGACCTCTGGAAGCATATCTTTCAGTAGTTTAGTCGGCATTGGGTCTAACATACATGTTGTTGATTTTGATGATTTGATAAGTTTAGATAATTCTTCCTCTCCTATAGCGGCGAATGATTCTAGTTTTACCTCAGGGACACTACAGTGCACTGTCTGAAGCGAAACTGTAGACGGTTGCATGTTTATAATTTTCTCTCTAATATTGTCAATCTTGCAAGTAAAGAAGTTCATAAAGTCATTACTGCTGTGCTCTTTGGAAACGTCAGCAGTTGAATCTCTGTTTCTAGTTAATTTAGCCACTGTGTCAAATAAATACCTAGGATTATGTTTGTTTTCTATTAAGAGATTTGAAAAATAAATATATACAATGTAGCTAAATTAAAGACAAACACCAGCACAAACTGAATACTGCATAACATACAATATAAAATGCCCTTAATTTTGACTATGTGAAAATAATGTGTGATTCATTTGGTCATTGTATAAACAGACTGCCATTGACATTCTGGGCTTCAGTGCTGATGAGAAAATCAGCATCTACAAGCTGACAGGTGCTGTGATGCATCATGGGAACATGAAGTTTAAACAGAAGCAGAGAGAGAGGAGCAGGCCGAACCTGACGGCACTGAGGGTAAGATGTACTAGTAGCACATATTAACATGTGAACATTCACTTCATTAGCGACAATAATGCGTAAAACTGCTCTTACTCAGTGGCCGATAAAATCGCCTACCTCATGGGCCTCAACTCCGCTGACATGCTGAAAGCTCTGTGTTACCCCAGAGTGAAGGTCGGAAATGAGTTTGTGACCAAAGGCCAGACAGTGCCACAGGTGATCACTTATCTACTCTACTCAACAACAATGTTTTTGATCCGTCTGCATTGACACCATTGTATGCGAACTGAACTGAGCTGGACGATGACATCGCTGTTTTCTCCAGAGCCGATGTATAGATGAATTAACTTGTCATGATTCCAGTCACTCCCGGACTACACTTCCCATAATCCTCCCTGCCTATCACCTGCACTCACTCCACCAATCAACTAACACTAATCATCACACCCAGCTGGCACGCATTACATGGACTATATAAGCCTCACTCAGACACCACCTCATTGTGAAGTCTTGATTACCCCGTGTGTCAATTCCGAGCGTTATCCCGTGTTTATCCTGTTTCCCTGTCTGTTCCTGTTCCTGTTCCTGTTCCTGTTCCTGTTCCTGTTCCTGTTCCTGTTCCTGTTCCTGTTCCCGCCTTTGACCCTTGCCTTGTTATCCTGTTCCGTGATTGATATCTGCCTGCCTTTGACCATTGCCTGTATTCTGACCACGATTCTGCCTGTTCCTTGTGATTCCTGTTTGCTCCTGTCTGACCCTGCCGGTACGACCACTCTAACTTCTATAAAGCTTGCAGATGGATCTTACCATGAGTCCCGCATCGTTACATAACTAAATGAATAACTATTGATTTTTTACAAAGGAATGAATCAACACTGAACTTACTTAATTTGGACAATGACACCATTTTCTTCTAGATCTACAGCCAAAATTGTTTGCCAGTTATCACTGTAAAGCTGCTTTGACTCAATCTGCATTGTAAAAAGAGGTATATACATAAAGGTGACTTGACTCGATAGATGATAAAAGCTAGAAATGTCTTGTAGACATTTATAGTTGTCTTGAGAAGTAAAAGTGTAATGACATGATCTACACTGACCTTTGAATTTCTCAGGTGAACAACTCAGTCTCTGCGCTCTGCAAGTCTGTCTATGAGAATTTTCTTGTGGATGGTCATCCGTATCAATGAGATGTTGGACACAAAACAGCCAAGACAGTTCTTCATTGGTGTGCTGGACATCGCTGGATTTGAGATCTTTGATGTGAGCATCAGTTATCAAAGTCTCTGTAGCAATCAGGATATTAAAGATAATAGACAATAGTAAGAACTTGCCTCTGTTTAATTATCAGTTCAACAGCTTAGAGCAGCTTTGCATCAACTTCACAAATGAGAAACTGCAAAAGTTCTTCAACCACCACATGTTTGTTCTGGAGCAAGAAGAGTACAAGAAAGAAGGCATTGATTGGGAGTTCATTGACTTTGGTATGGACTTGGCTGCCTGCATTGAGCTCATTGAGAAGTTAAGAGGACATTCGGAAAATTAAAATGATTATCCATATTGTGCCTGTACTTGAGCATGAATATTTATTCAACAGCCAATAGGCATCTTCTCCATCCTTGAAGAGGAGTGCATGTTCCCCAAAGCTACAGACACAAGCTTCAAAAACAAGTTACATGATCATCATTTGGGCAAAACTGCAGCTTTTCACTTGTCTTGACATAAAACAGTAGAGGGAGGTGGCGGTGGAAAGAAGGGAGGCAAGAAGAAGGGTGGTTCCTTCCAGACTGTCTCTGCACTTTTTAGGGTAAACAGCTTCTATCTTTTTATGTAAAATGTGAATTTTTCCATTACAAATTAGGCTAATGACAAACATTTCCACAGGAGAACTTGGGTAAGCTGATGACTAACCTGAGGAGCACTCACCCTCACTTTGTGCGCTGCTTGATCCCTAATGAGTCCAAGACTCCAGGTAAACTTAATCCCTGAAGACTGAAAAGTTTTGAAAATATCTGGAACCTTAAGAATATTTTCATTGCAGGTCTGATGGAGAACTTCCTGGTTATCCACAAGCTCAGATGTAATGGTGTGCTGGAGGGCATCAGAATCTGCAGGAAGGGTTTCCCAGCAGAATCCTCTATGGTGACTTCAAGCAGAGGTAAAGACACCTTTTTGCAACCACCAAATTAGAGATGATGCACCACCTAATCTTCATTATCTTATGACTATATTTTTGGTTTCACGAGAACATGACTCTCCCCTGAATGTCCTCTAGATACAAAGTATTAAACACTAGCGTCATCCCTGAGGGACAGTTCATTGACAACAAAAAGGCTTCAGAGAAACTCTTGGGCTCTATTGATGTTGACCACACCCAATACAAGTTTGGGCACACCAAGGTGAGCTGCACAGCAAATACCTATGGTCATATCTATGCTGTAGGGGACTACTCTGCTTCTATACCACTAATTTCTTCCAAATGTTCTTGTAGGTGTTCTTCAAAGCTGGTCTGTTGGGTACTCTTGAGGAGATGAGAGATGAGAAACTAGCAGAACTGGTTACTATGACTCAGGCTTTGTGCCAAGGATATGTCATGAGGAAGGAGTTTGTCAAAATGATGGAGAGGAGGTATGAATGAATTTACAAAACTGTTTGGAACACAACTGTTTGTTATGAAAGATTGATAATGACTAATTTACTGTTTGCAAATAACACAGAGAATCAATTTATTCTATCCAATACAACATCCGCTCATTCATGAATGTGAAACATTGGCCTTGGATGAAGCTCTACTTCAAGATCAAGCCTCTTCTGAAGAGTGCAGAGACTGAGAAAGAAATGGCAGCCATGAAGGAGAACTATGAGAAAATGGAGGATCTAGACAAGGCAATAGCTAAAAAGAAAGAGCTTGAGGAGAAAATGGTGTCACTTCTTCAGTAGAAAAATGACCTTCAACTGCAAGTAGCTGCTGTAAGTATTTCAGTTCTTAGTGAGTCAAAATGACACCTACAGCTATGGCCATAACAAGTTCTTAACTACATCCATCTTAAGAAACAGGAAACTGAAAACCTTTCTGATGCTGAGGAGAGATGTGAAGGTCTCATCAAAAGCAAGATCCAGCTTGAGGCAAAACTCAAAGAGACAACCGAGAGACTGGAGGATGAGAAAGAAATCAATTCTGAACTCACTGCCAAGAAGAGGAAACTGGAGGACGAATGCTCTGAACTGAAGAAAGACATCGATGACCTGGAGCTCACCTTGGCCAAAGTTGAGAAGGAGAAACATGCAACAGAAAATAAGGTCAATCATCTTTTCACATGTTCTTCACACTGCTGATAGATCAGGACCTTGAGAATGAAAACAATGAACAATGTTTCCATTTAGGTTAAAATCCTGACGGAGGAGATGGCCTCTCAGGATGAGAGCATTGCCAAGCTGACCAAAGAAAAGAAAGCCCTCCAAGAGGCACACCAGCAGACTCTTGATGACCTTCAGGCAGAGGAAGACAAAGTCAACACTCTGACTAAATCTAAGACAAAACTTGAGCAGCAAGTGGATGATGTAAGATATTTGGAATTAGAATAAGAGCATGAAATTAATTCTGTCCCTATACATGAATTAAATGCTCTGGTTTCTGTAACAATAGCTTGAGGGTTCACTGGAGCAAGAGAAGAAGCTCCGTATGGACCTTGAGAGAGCCAAGATGAAGCTTGAGGGTGATCTGAAATAATGGACCTAGAGAATGACAAACAGCAATCAGAACAGAAGATCAAAAAGTGAGTGGAAATTAGCATTCACACAATTACACAAAATTTTACACATTTTACAAAACAGTACTTTAAAAACAGGAAGGATTTTGAGATCAGTCAGCTTCTCAGCGAGATTGAGGATGAACAGTCTTTGGGAGCACAGCTTCAAAAGTCAAAGTCAAAGTCTGCTTTATTGTCAATTCTTCCACATGTACAGTACATACATACAGAGAATCGAAATTGCGTTACTCTCAGACCCCCGGTGCATACAGATAACACTAATAGTAGAGCTTAAGAATCTAGATCAATATAAAATATAAGATATAACTACAAGATCAATATAAAATATAAGATATAACTATACAATAAGGGGATGTAAAAAAAAAAGACATAAAAAATAAATAAATAAATTAAAAAAAAAGCTTCAGAAGAAGATCAAAGAACTTCAGGTAACAGTAATCTTTTCTATGTGAAACTGAAGTAAATGCATAGGTGGGAAAACCCACGTTACCAATATCACTGGGTAGTTAATTTTTCGTTCTTTATTTAGGCCCGTATCGAGGAGCTGGAAGAGGAAATTGAGGCAGAACGAGCTGCTCATGCTAAAGTGGAGAAGCAGAGAGCTGATCTCTCCAGGGAGCTTGAAGAGATCAGCGAGAGGCTTGAGGAAGCTGGTGGTGCCACTGCTGCCCAGATTGAGATGAACAAGAAGCGTGAAGCCGAATTCCAAAAGTTGCGTCGTGATCTGGAAGAGTCCACCTTGCAGCATGAAGCTATGGCCGCAGCTCTCAGAAAGAAGCAGGCAGACAGTGTGGCTGAGCTTGGCGAACAGATCGACAACCTCCAGCGAGTCAAGCAGAAGCTGGAGAAGGAGAAGAGTGAATACAAGATGGAGATTGATGACTTGACAAGTAACATGGAGGCTGTGGCTAAATCAAAGGTAAAGCACATACAACACAAATTACAGAATCAAATGCACATTAAAACATCTACGCTTAACCTTGCATTTCAATAGGGTAATTTAGAAAAGATGTGTCGTACACTTGAGGACCAACTAAGTGAAATCAAAGCCAAGAATGACGAGAATCTGCGTCAACTAAATGATATTAATGCACAAATATCAAGACTTCAGACTGAAAATGGTGAGTATTGCAAGGTAATAGGTAACTTTACATTAATAATTATGCATAATTAATGAACTAATGAAACTATTAACTAATGGAACTGAACTAATGGAACATTTGATCTGTTAGGTGAATTTAGTCGCCAACTGGAAGAGAAAGATGCTCTTATTTCTCAGCTGACCAGAGGAAAACAGGCTTATATTCAATTCAATTCAATTCACATTTATTTGTATAGCGCTTTTCACGATAGATATCATTTCAAAGCAGCTTTACAGAGAATGCATGTCAACATTACAATTTAAAGAATGCAGTTAGCAAATAATGTAATAATTTACAATTTACAATCACTGTTAGCAGTTTAACTTAACGTAGAAGCAATGAGCTCCTGGAAAAATGAATTACATTAACAATAATCAAGATATAGAATTTGTGCAATGTGCATGTTGATCCAGATGATTGCGTCTTCTCGAGTCCTCGCAGGAGTTGGCGCCGTCTCTTCATAGGTGATGGTCATCTGAGGTCTTCTTAAGAGGCCGGATCCAAACTGAAGCTGATGTCCTCTCTAGTCACCTCGGGACGGGTGTCCCGAGGCAAAACAGAAAAGCAAATGGAGAGTAATTAGCGTAGCTGCTGTTCATAACATTAAGCAAAGATAATCATGTGCAATTGATCTGATATGAGATGCATTATGTGAATGCTTGGCTAAAGAGATGCGTCTTTAATCTAGATTTAAACTGGGTGAGCGAGTCTGAGCCCCGAACATTATCAGGAAGGCTATTCCAGAGTTTCGGAGCCAAATGTGAAAACGCTCTCCCTCCTTTAGTGGACTTAGATATCCTAGGTACAACCAGAAGTCCAGAGTTTTGTGATCTTAAGGAGCGTGAAGGATTGTAGGGCGATAGAAGATCGGTTAAGTACACAGGAGCTAAACCATTTAGAGCCTTATAGGTCATTAGCAATACTTTATAATCGATACGGAACTTAATGGGTAACCAGTGTAGAGATGATAAAATTGGTGTTATATGATCATATTTTCTTGACCTGGTAAGAACTCTAGCAGCTGCATTTTGTACTAATTGTAGCTTATTTATTGAGGAAGCAGGACAACCAGCTAATAATGCATTACAGTAATCTAGTCGAGACGTCATGAAAGCATGAACTAACTTTTCTGCATCAGAAATAGATAACATATTCCGTATCTTAGCAATGTTTCTGAGGTGGAAGAAGGCTGTTTTTGTAACACATGAAATATGATTTTCAAAGGACAAATTGCTGTCTAATATAACACCCAGGTCTTTAACTGTGGAGGATGGAGTAACAGTACATCCTTCTAAATGTAGATTGTAGTCTGAGAGATTCTTTGTACATGTTTTTGGTCCAATAAGTAATACTTCAGTCTTATCTGAATTTAACAGAAGAAAATTACTAGTCATCCAATGTTTTACTTCTTTAATACATTCTGTCAGATTGGATAATTTAGAGATTTCATCTGGTTGTGTTGAAATATATAACTGAGTATCATCAGCATAGCAGTGGAAACTAATTCCATGTTTTCTTATAATATTGCCGAGTGGCAGCATGTATATTGAAAACAGCAGAGGGCCTAACACTGATCCTTGCGGCACTCCATAGTTTACTATTGTTATCTTAGATTTTTCCCCGTTTATATAAACAAAATTGTGACGGTCTGATAGGTACGACCTAAACCACCGTAATGCCTGTCCCTGAATACCAGTGTAATTCTGTAATCGATCTAGGAGTATTTTATGATCTATTGTGTCGAACGCAGCACTGAGATCAAGTAACACTAGTATTGAGATACAGCCTTGGTCAGAAGCTAGAAGTAAGTCGTTTGTAATTTTAACGAGTGCAGTTTCTGTGCTATGATGAGATCTGAATCCTGACTGAAATTTTTCATAGATAGCGTTTTTTTGCAAGAAGGAGCATAATTGGACCGACACCACTTTTTCTAGTATTTTAGACATAAATGGAAGATTTGAAATGGGTCTGTAATTTGCTAATACATTTGGATCTAATTGTGGTTTCTTAATGAGAGGCTTAATAACTGCTAGCTTGAACGGTCTTGGGACGTGACCTAGAGATAAAGACGAGTTGATAATATTGAGAAGAGGCTCTTCTGCTACAGGTAACAGTTCTTTCAGTAGTTTAGTGGGAATTGGATCTAATAAACATGTAGTTGGTTTAGACGCAGTGATAAGTTTATTTAGCTCTTCCTGTCCTATAGTTGTAAAGCACTGCAGCTGTTCTTGAGGGGCGATAATTGAGGCTGAATCATAAAACTCTGTTAAAGGTTGTACATTTACAATTGTATTTCTGATACTTTCGATTTTCTCAGTAAAGAAATTCATAAAATCAATTTTCAGCAAATTGAGGAACTCAAGAGACTTGTTGAAGAGGAAGTGAAGGTAAATAGCCACCCTCAAAAGTAAATGAACCAATGAATTTTCAGAAAACAATGCCCATAAACTGCACAAAACATAATAACATTTCATTTTAGGTCAAGAATGCTTTGGCCCATGCATTTCAGTCTGCCCGCCATGACTGTGATTTGCTCAGAGAGCAGTATGAGGAAGAGCAGGAGGCCAAAGCTGAACTCCAGCGTGGAATGTCTAAGGCCAACAGTGAGGTGGCTCAGTGGAGAACCAAATATGAGACTGATGCCATCCAACGCACTGAGGAGCTTGAGGAATCCAAGTAAATACATCATTGGAAAAAGTCTTCAGTATCCTACATTTAATATGACAAATACTAGTAAGATTTCATAATTTCATATCACTTTTCTCAGGAAAAAGCTGGCCCAGCGTCTGCAGGATGCTGAAGAATCCACTGAGGCGGTGAACTCCAAGTGTGCCTCTCTGGAAAAGACCAAACAGAGACTGCAGGGTGAAGTAGAGGATCTCATGATTGATGTGGAGAGGGCAAATGCATTGGCAGCCAACCTTGACAAGAAGCAGAGAAACTTTGACAAGGTAAAAAAGACATGGATAACCTATAAACCTAAACGTTGAAACGAGGACTTACCAATGACTACATTTCTTTCATTATCAGGTGCTAGCAGATTGGAAACAGAAGTATGAGGAAAGTCAGGCTGAACTAGAAGGTGCTCAGAAAGAAGCTCGTTCTCTCAGCACTGGGCTTTTCAAAATGAAGAACTCATATGAGGAAGCTCTGGACCACCTCGAGACCCTGAAGAGGGAGAACAAGAATCTGCAACATAATGCAACTTTTATTTATACAGCAAAGATGAAAAAAAGAGATGCATTAAAACAGAATATCTTACACGTACGATTTTTAAACCCTTTTAGAGGAGATTTCTGAACCTCACTGAGCAGCTTGGAGAGACTTGAAAGAGCATTCCTGAGTTAGAGAAAGCCAAGAAGACAGTGAAGTCTGAGAAATCAGAGATCCAGACTGCACTTGAAGAAGCTAAGGTGCCATTCCTTTGCTATAATACTAACATTAAGATATCATTGCTTTAAATAACATTAAAACATTGCATATGGAATGGTTCTAAACTTTAAATGAAAATCTTAATGTCTGCAAATTATTTCCTTCTTAAACCTTCACAAATATACTGCATAACTCTAGAAACTACAGTATATTGTGACAAATTTAAAAAGTAAGTAAATTGTTTCCTTTTGTCCTTGTAGGGCACCCTGGAACATGAAGAGTCCAAGATTCTTTGTATGCAGCTAAACAGCTAAAGAGTAATCAATTCCATGCAAAGCACTCTGGACTCTGAGGTCAGGAGCAGAAATGATGCCCTGAGAGTCAAAAAGAAGATGGAGATCTAGCTGAGTCATGCCAACCGCCAGGCTGCTGAGGCCCAGAAACAGCTCAGGAACGTCCAAGGCCAACTCAAGGTTTCTTTCTGTAGAATGTGGAATTTCAGTATTAAATGTTTGACATTATGAATATGAAATATAAATTACCCAAAAAAGCGAACTAACAAAGAAAAAATGTTGCCACAGGATGCCCAACTGCACCTTGATGATGCTCTCAGAGGACAGGAGGACATGAAGGAGCAGGTGGCCATGGTGGAGCGCAGGAATAACCTGATGCAAGCAGAGATTGAGGAGCTGAGAGCTGCACTGGAGCAAACAGAGAGAGGCCGCAAAGTGGTGGAGCAGGAGCTGGTTGATGCCAGCGAGCGTGTGGGACTGCTGCACTCACAAGTACAAACAATTACTAAATACTTGGAACAAATTCAGGATACATGATAACATTTATATAAATGTACACTACACTAACTGTTGACATCCCACAGAATACAAGTCTTATTAACACCAAGAAGAAGCTTGAGGCTGATCTGGTCCAAGTTCAAGGTGAGGTGGATGATTCAGTCCAGGAGGCCAGAAATGCAGAGGAGAAGGCCAAGAAGGCCATCACTGATGTGAGTGTTAACATTTTGCTTCTCTATTCTAATTTAAACAGTTATTTGCATTGTATTTAAGTGCATGTGTTTACAAATGGAACAGTCATGAAAGGTATTTGTATCTCTATTGGTCAGTTCATTTTAACATGCTTCTATTTCAGGCTGTCATGATGGCTGAGGAGCTGAAGAAGGAGCAGGACACCAGTGCTCACCTGGAGAGGATGAAGAAGAACCTGGAGGTGACTGTCAAAGACCTGCAGCACCGTCTGGATGAGGCTGAAAGTCTGGCCATGAAGGGTGGAAAGAAACAGCTCCAGAAACTGGAGTCCAGGGTAAATTTGAGTGTTTAGGAACAAAACACATTCTTAGATGTACTGGCCATGGCAGAGATTTGACAGGTGAAACAATAACTCTCTACTGAAGGTGTGTGAGTTAGAGTCTGAAGTTGAAGCTGAGCAGAGACGTGGTGCAGACGCTGTGAAAGGAGTGCGCAAGTATGAGAGGGTGAAGGAGCTCACCTACCAGGTAAAACTACTTAGGAACTAGAAATTCACCACCTTTTATAATAATATATATACTTTTACTAAGACCATGAACCATATTTACTCCCAAGACTGCGGAAGACAAGAAGAACGTAACCCGACTGCAGGATCTGGTAGACAAGCTGCAGCTGAAAGTGAAGGCCTACAAGCGCCAGGCTGAAGAATCTGTAAGTCTAATATCAAATGTCTTGAGCGTGAAGTTTTAGTATTGACAAAAACGTCCAGCGCCATGAATGCACTGCTATGAAATTGGTTGGATATCTTGTGTAATCTTAACAGGAGGAGCAGGCCAACACTCACCTGTCCAGGTACAGGAAGGTGCAGCATGAGCTGGAGGAGGCTCAGGAGCGCGCTGAAATCGCAGAGTCCCAGGTCAACAAGCTGAGGGCCAAGAGCCGTGAGGTCGGGAAGGTAACAACTGATGAACATGTAGAACTCTGAAAGTATACTACTTATACATATTTATGAAACACTTTCCACAAAATCTAATTATATTTCGCATTTTCAAGAGTAAAGATGAAGAATGAAGACAAGAAACCACACCTACAAGCAAGCATATGATATGACTTACTTGTGTTGAGTTTTCTGTGTCCATTAAAATGGCAAATTTTGACTTCCCTTTCAAGGGAACTCGCGTTGCGTCGAGAATGACGCTGTGGGAACGCTCTGCGTAATTGCGTCGTGAAGCACCTATGAAATCAGTCCAATGGCGTGACGGAAGGTGGGTGATGTCATGACCAGGAAACTATAAAGCAAACCCAGACCAAACAATGTCAGCTTCTGTGCCTTCAGCAAGCGCTCTATGTGATATTGTCTCTGTCTATTTATTGTTGTTTGTCCACAAGCTTAAATTTATCTAGACAGAAGTATAATGGCGAGCAAACAGCAGTTTGAATCATGTGTTCCTCCCTGCACTCGCTGGGGATACACGTGATTTATGTGTTGTTTGTATGGGAGTGGAGCATGTGTGCATGTCAGCTCTCTTTTGGGCTGACCGAATTAAAAGCATTCATAAAAATGTCCCGAAGTGTAAGAAAAGCATGCACTATCAGGAGTTTTTTAGCTCCGCTCCCGTTGGCTTT